>JAULBZ010002862.1:0-17736 GCA_032360805.1 Neoturris breviconis
TCGACTGGTTCGTAACAAGCAGCGCATCGTTTCGCGTGTGTGACAAGATAACACTCTTCACAGTACGGCTCATCATCACTCTTGTAGAATTGAATGCCTACAACGAATGTAATTTAAACTCGACAATATTGCAATAGATTGGGTTGTCCATTAAGGTGGATTTACACTAAGCGAAAAATAATGAAGAAATTCCGTTGGTAGAAATTGACATTACACGCGTGAAAATTTCCGCCTAGTATAAATCCACCTTAATAAAACAGTCGCTCGTTTGCGTGTCATAAACCGTATACACTCGAATAAACGTTCTGGCCATTTTTTAAGATCGGTACTTGGTCGTTTATTGATTTCGATAAACTGAGAGAACATCAAAGCTTCCATATGCACCATATAATCTTATTCGACACTTTTATCTAATATTGATCATCGTTGTCGTCAACCTGGCTATGAATGAACGCATTGATTTTGGTCTCATATCTGAATTTGTTACTCTGAAACAATTTCAAACCACTTAACAAGACTTTGTTGTTGTTTCAATTAGTGAAAAGGTTTAAAGAGAAAAAAAGCCCAAACATAGTCGATACAATATAAGTATATTACATTAGTGAATGAGAAACCATTTAAGGATGTGGTATTTAACCCTATTAGGCCTAGGAGCGGGCATCATACCCAGCCCCCTCCTATTAAATTGTGCATAACTTTTTAAATAAAAGTGATATCATGCTCAAACTTTCTGACTTTTCCTAACTTTTAATTATGAAAAATATTCCAAAAGATTTTTTAAAAATAATTTGCTTATCTTCGGCATTACGATGATTTCTAAAAAAAGGTAGACCAAAAAAAAAAGGCGAATATTTTTTATTTTCTTTAATATGACATATGACACACTGTTAGATTCAATATTTTATGCTGAATCTGTTTCTGATGTTTATTTTTGTATCAAAAGATTTAACTCGTAGAAAAATGAATTTTCATTCTCAAGATAAACTATGGCGTCATAAGTATGAAACAATAGGGTACCTGCTAATTATTATTATGCTAAAATGTAGTTTATAGTTGGAAGAATCTTTGGTGTAAATTTGAAAGAAAAATATGAAACCGTTCAGATTTTATGAACGAGGCCTCATGCCTCCCCCTAGGCTCTCAGAGCCCTAAAAAGCATAGGCCTAATAAAGTTAAAGAGATTTCATTAAAAAGCAGGCCCAACATCAAAACAAATTATAAAAATTATCTAGTAATCTTACCTCCAAGTTGTTTCTTACAATTTGTACAGATAAAACACTCAGTATGAAAAGCATTTCCATCAAACTTTACTGTTGAACCTTTAATCAGATCGCTACACTTTATACATGTCTAAATAAGATGGAGAAGTGTAATATACAATTGATTGGTTTCTTCAGGACAAAATTACAATCAATTTCAATTCCTTGCAGATACTATTTATGCGTATCTATGACATATAACATGAAAATAAAGGTTTACTTTACCTGTGAAGAAGGGTACTCTATGAAATAACCAATCAAAATTAACAGACAGTTGACTCTTCCCCGCAGGTCAATTATTTAACCCTATTTCTACTGGAGGGGGCACATTGTCCCCCCCCCCTGTCAAATGTTTTTTCATACCTTTTGAATGAATGGCTTATATGACTAGAGATTTTAGGACTTTTTCTATAATTTACCTAAGATCAGTTTTAGGGATAATTTTTCCTTAGTAAACAATTTTTTGACAGGCGGTAAAAAATATTTTTAGAAAGAAAAAAAAAATTCTTCTTATTTCTGCTTGAAAAACATTCTGACCAATTATGGAGACCAAAACAAATTTACCTAAAATTTTTATTTTTTGCCCACCTGCTTTTCCTTGATGACATAAGAAATGATGTCATCACAAAAATCATTATGCAAAAATGTTTATTATGGGTTGATCCAAAGTTTCAACATTACTGCGTGATTCTACCAAAAGCTACAGAGGAGGGCACAATGTGCCTCCCAGATTCTCAGAGCCCTAAAAAGCCTTGTATTGAACAAAGATATTCTGTATTCCACCTTCCAGAATGTGAAAAAACACATTTCAAGACAGATATAGAAGGAGTTTCTTTTCTGTGCTTTCTCTCAAAAAATAAAGCATGAGAAATAAAATATCTCCACTGTGAATGAATGTTGTTTTAGGAATGTTGTTTGAAATAAGAGCAAATAACCAATGTGGCGAAGAGTTTTGAGTATTGCTTCTGGCATATTGCTCAAAAATCTCTCCACCACATTAATTATTTGCTCTTATTTCAAAAACGCTGCTTACTCTAGCTGATACTTCAAAACATGAATTACATAACCTTCGTCCATCGTTCTTACGAATGAATTTCTGAGAACCAATCATATTGTTGCATTCCGAACAAAGAAAGCATCTCTCGTGGTAATAATCATTACTAACACCAACTTTCTTTTCTTCTGGTTGGAACCCTTCGTTACAACTATGACAATACTGTGATTTATCTGGATCAACACCACGACATCTGTGACAAACAGGATTATCATTGATAAAAGAAAACGTTTGACTCTCCTAGGTAAAATAAAAATTATACTTGAATAGAAATAAACATCAATATATCTTTAGCTTCACAGTATTTCTCCAAATAAGTGCCGCCCTTCGAATAAGCTCGAGACTATTATGGAAAATAATTTAATAAGCGCTGCTCTAAAATAAAAGGCACACCCTCAATGAGGCACTTGTTCTAAGATGTTTCGGTTATATATAGTCTTTACACGTATAGCCTATATACACATATCATATGTAAATATGGCCTATATATATATATGCAGCCTATATACATGTAGCCTATATACACATAGTGTATGTGTACTTCTTATACATATAATCTATGCATATTAATCATATACATAGCCTATACAAATTTAGCCATGGCCCAAAAAATTGTTGGTTGGACAATGTCTTCCCATTATCTTGTTCATCTTTGAAATAGACGCCACCCACAAATAGGCACCGCACCAAGGAAATATGGTATAACAAAATGTATTTTATATATACAGTTCCAAATAACAACATGTAACAATTGTGGAGAGGAACGTATTCCTTTGCAATTCTAGAATCTTTAGCCTGGCAGCACACTAATAATCGTCAGTAGCTATTTACAGTTTTAAATATTCCAAAACAGTCATCCTACCATTACTAGTTATTTTCTTTCAAAAACATTTATCTAAAGTTCTTCACCCTAATGGCAAAAATTAATTCTTTTACAAAAGAGCACTGAGTCAACAATCAAGTACAACAGATTGGTTTCTATGTCATGAATAAGCCAATCAATTGAAAGCTTGTTGATACTTCAGTTTCTTTTACAAAAGTTAATTTCTCCAATCTGCCAAAGCAGTAGTTTTCACATTCAGAATCCCTTACACAAAAACCTAACAATTTAAAATTAAATCAATTAAAAAAGTTAGAAACAATGCGAAAAATGTAATCAAAAGAAAAATATAAATATTGAGACATTTTTAACTGGTCCAGTAACTAAATGTTGTTTTCTATGGTCTAACTAGAACTCTATAGTTACAAGTAAATATTTATAAATTTAGGTAAATATAGGGAATAAATAAAGCTTTTTATTTTGTTGCTAGAGCAGTGCCTGCCAAAACATATTTACGAAGACAAATAAGTAACCCAATCTTCTCAAAAACATTGTAGAAACAATTACAACCTGTTAAGAAATAATATTTACTCAGGTTCATGGTTCATGGTTCATGGTTCATTAATTTGTTTAACATTCGTTTTAAGATAATTAAATGTAAAACGTAAATAAAAACTAATAATTACTGTGAAGAAGTCCTGTATGAGTATACTTTTTTTAGACATTATAGTCCAAAGCTATGCTTAAATTTCTCATCTAAGCGATGATTATTAACCCTTACTTTAAGCACTGCAAAGGAAAGTGAAATCGTCGGTTCTATGATGAATTTTGTTTACTCTTGTTTGCAGTTATTTCTACTGATTGTAATAAAGAAATAAGTATTGCAGTCTGTTTAAATCAATATTCATAGTATTGAAATTTAGAAATAATGTATTATCTGAAAAACTAGACACATCCTTGGTGTGTGAAAAATCTCGTAATATGTTTTAGGTAGTAAATGTAGTTGTTCAGTGGCTACATTCTGGAAAAAAATACAACACATATAAACAAGCAGGATAGGAATGAACAGTCATGTCACATCTTTAGTCACATGTAGCAAGCCAAAAAATTCCCAACTGCTCTCTCCTCTGTTTTTGCATAGATCAGAGGTAAAAGAATACTACATAAAATCCTTTGCGATGGAGATCTTATAATTCTTATACATACTCTTCTTAGGTATCTGGTATTGTGACAAAAAGACGCATCGTTTTATATGGTCTTGTATACAGATTAGAATAAAAACGCATACAGAATATTTTCACAGAATATACAAACTTCCTTGTTTTATCATTTTCTGTGAAGGTAAAAATGAGAAAATATTGAACATAAACAAACATGTGAAGTATTTTTTTTCTCGTTGATTTCAAATCAAAGACCTAGTAATAAAACTTAAAGTGGACTTTTCTGGACAAACCTTACAATAACATGTATGAAGATCACCTCATTCTAAGGCACAGCAGTAAACATATGCACAAAAATCCACAGATCTGAAGTCCTTTAGCAAAAATAATCTGTAAAGTCTGTAAGCAGTGAACTAGGTCTAATTCGCAACATTCGTTCAGGAATCTAGTCGTAGGGTAAACTGAGAAAATCCATCCAACAGAAGAAATCTTGTACACAAGTACTCTAACAATTTGAATACCACAACACGAAAACGAAAAAGCACAATACAAAGAAAATGATAAATCATAATGCGATTACTACATTTCTGTCCCGTTTCGTTTTTTTTACCTAGTAGAGTGATATTCACCTCATCCTTTCCACTCATTTCCACTCCCACTGTATGCTGATTGATAATTAATGTGCTTAGTATATAAGCCGAGCTTCACTTGGTATGAAAGTCAAGCTATTTGTTGCAGAAGTACGAAAGGCAGGAAGGAGACATGATTGGTATTTCAAATAATCTCTGTCATTAGCGAGATTGAATAACATAGATATATATAAATAAATCTTATATACTGTATCTAAATTTACGACTTAACACCTTTCCCATAGATATTATACATTCGATCCCTAGTGGCTGTTCCACTTACCAATGTTTTTTTGCACTGCGAACAAACTAAACATTCTTTATGATAGTGACGTCCTTTAACAGACATATCTTTACTTTCAGGTCCAATTGGTACACTGCATTCAAAACATGTATTAGCTATTGACTGATTATAACATGGTTGACAATACGGTACATGATTAATAATGATATACTTCTTTCCAGTTAAAAGTTCATCACAAGCCCAACAACAAAAGTGATCAATATGCCATGCTTTGTCCATTGCTTTGGTGTATTCACCAATATAAATAATCTATAAAATATTTGTATTGTAATAATAAAGTGTAATATCATAGTATGCACCCTCCCCCCACCATAGTATGCACCCTCCCCTCCAAAATTTAGGGAGGGGGTGGAAATTTTTAAAAATCTTCGATTAGGGGGGCGGGTTACCATTAGTTGAAGCTTTAGGTGGTGGTTGACTCATTTAGAGGCGGTATTTTTTTCAGGAGGGTTGCAACATGATGTTGTTACATTATGAGTTTCAGTTAATACCCAAGAGAAAAATCTTATTTTGTTAGCAACTTCCATAAACTTTAAGGAACTATATATACTATCGTTATATATACTGTATACTATATATATCTCTTAAATTTATTTATTTTAATCATCAATATCTACCTAACTATTTTACTTACTGCCAAAAAAATAATAATATTGAAAAAATTATTTTAGGGGGGAGGGAGTCAAGAGATTTTTTGTATGCAGGGGGGAGGGAGGGGGTTTCCCCATAAAGGGTTTAGCAATTTTCGAGTTTAGGTGGGGGTTGACCTATATATTTTTCAGGAGGGGAGGGGGGGGGGGCGAGGGTGTTGCATACTATGAATATATACAGTACATTGTAATGATAATTTTATGTGAAGGGTTAACCTGTACGGATTGGTAGGGGTCATATGTACAGATCGATAGAGGTGAAAGGGGTTTTCTACAAGATTGCATACATTTTAAATGATGGAATTTTGTGAATAAATGGTAGTTTAAACCAGAAAAATAATTTTTCCATGTGCATGTCTCAGCAATTATTTTACCTCTTCACAACCATGACATCTAGGTTTGCTTTGCTCAGACCAGTGTCGACCACAAAATAACTTATTTTCATGAACAAAATAAATTAAATCAACTAGAATAGAATCATCTTCACAACATTTAAAACATTGCGGATGCCAACAGCACTGACCACCAAGTCTCTCAGCAAACACAGCCATATTGCCAGGATTTATTGTTTCAGAGCAACCCTTACACTTTGCAGATGATGATAGTGCACCCCTCACAGCACCTACATTGAGAAAATAAAACATACTCTGTTAACCGCATTGCCTCTACTAAGCGCCAGGGTGCTTATTTGATTATTGAAAGTAGACACAAACATATTCAAGGGGCCTGTTTTCAATTATGGATCGTTTTAGTCCACTATTTTGCCAAATTTGGGTCAAATTTTCCTAAAAATAAAATATACCTTTTTTAAATGCCTGAACGCTTATATTAAACATTCACAAATATTTAGGGGTCAGTTGTTTGAGGGTGTCGGGGTGGAGATTTATTTATTTTTTTGCTTTAATAGTAAGGTGGGGTGGATTATGACTTCAGCTTACAAAGAACTACAATATCTATTGAAATCGTCATTAGAGATTCAAACTTCTGCGATTTAGTGCTTGATTAAATTTCAATGGGCTTCAATAATTCAAAGCTAAAAATATATGATGTCAAAATTGAAGTTCTTTTTTACTCATTATAGCCTATTATTAACAATCAATCAAGATTAACATTTGTTGATATATATGAGAAATTTGTTTACGAAAATACTTAAAAAAAAAAATTTCCTGATTTTATGCCCTATCTTATTTTTTCTAATTTTTCATTTATCAAAACATAAATACACCACTATATTATGCATATTTCTTCAGATAGAATATTAAATTTGAGTTTAAATTACTTTAGAAATAAATATCAGCTTATATTATCCGATTTTTGTATGCAGTATCTTTCAAAAACATTGTTTTCAAAATATTCTACCAAAATTCAAGAAAAAAAAGCCTAAGTCTAATCCTATAACTGATAATCAATTCCAGTGCTTTCAATTTCAAAACAATATATTATTATAACATATATTATATACATCTTAAACCATTGGTCAGAATAAGAGCATACTCACAATGAAGGAGTGATATTTGAAGCTGTGCTAAAAAAATGCCTCATTCACAATGATTATTTACTCTTATTTCCACCATCGATTTAGAATGCTGTAAATATTGATAAATCTCATTGGAACAAAACTACTCAAAGATTTAGTTCATTGGCAAAAACATGGGATGAAATAATCAAAGTGTTAAAACTGAGTGAAAGTTAAACATAACACATACATATATGATTCACATAGACACATCATAGCATTAAGTATACACTAAAAAATAATATGTTACAACCTAATATAGGGAATAGTATACGTGGTTTTAATGTTTTAAAAACATCATTCTTAAATTAAATTAAGTGGGCTACAAGTATATAGGCTACATGTTTACAAGACTATCTATAGGTTATATACATAGGCTGTTATATGCCTTTACTATACTATGTGTTTTTAATGTATTAAGAAACCATGTACTTTAGTATTTTATCTATAAAAGGATATATATAAAATATTATAAGGTGGTGTCCATCAGCTGTTGCTAACATTAAACATAAAGAAACACTAGCCAATAGGGGAGGAGAATATATTTTCTTAGAATTCATGATTTTGTTATAATAGAAAAACTTCCTCTTCTAATTCCTACCGTCTAAGTGCACAAATATTTATCCCAATTTTGCACACATTAGTGTCCAGCAAAAACAAATAATCCTTGTAAAAAATGTAGCTTTTTATGTTCAAAATCATAAGTTGCTTTTTATGTTCAAAAACAGAGGAAGAAAGAGATACATGAGTACATAAACTATCAATTTCGTTAATTGCCTTCAAAAATACATGTTATCTTATAAGGTTTTTATGCCATTGCCGTTAATTATGCTGTTTTCCTTAAGCTTGTTTTCCAATAAAGAAATTTTCTTGAACAACAGTTGTACAACAGTTGTGCAACTGTTGTGCGATGTATTGGAAACTGTTGCTGTGCAACACGAAGTTTGTTAAAATATTGTCGTGCAACAAGTGTTGCAGAGATAGATTTTGTTCTATCTCTGCGACAAGTGCACAACTGTTGCACAATAACATATTGTTTTATCTAAGTTGAGCAAGTCACGCAACAAGTGTTGCACAACTGTTGCTCAACAAAATTTCTTTATTGGAAACCAAGCTTTAGCTTATCTTGGGTACGAAAATTCAATTTTGTATGAGTATAATGTTTTGATACAGAAAATTGTCACAATTAACTTTTTACGTAAAATAAACATCAGAAACAGATTCAGCATAAAATTTTGAATCCAAAAGTTGGGAAAAGTCAGAAAGTTTGAGCATATCACATATATTTAAAAAGTTATGCACAATGTAATTCATCCCCCCCTTCCCCCCACCTCTTGGCCTAATAGGGTTAATATAAACTCATTAAATTAACATAACTTTAAGCATAATAAAATTCTATTCCCTTCTATTCTCTTTAATTTGAAGAAATGGAGAGTTCAATTCCTACTATTCTAACAATTATTTAAAAAAATTATATCTGTCACCATTAATTTATTCTATAATTATATAAAGAAGAAATACAATGGATGCCAATAAAGAAAATAAAGATATGATATTATGATATTTGATATTATAATGAATGTGGTCAAAGTCTCATAGAAGTTATTTTTCAAACAACTTTAAAGACCAAACGTGATTGTGGTCAAAACCACTTCTCTCCTTATCATTTGGGTATGGAAAAGTGGGATGCCCCCACCACCTACACAAAGTGACAGTAATAGCCCATCCAAAATTTGTTTGGTGAGCTGAAAAAAAATGTTTTTAATTATTTGGCAAGCAACATTATAGTACAAACAGAGATCACAAGTAAAATTCCAGGAAATTTCATTCAAGACATTAGGCACATTCTAGGACTGTAACTATCGATCACAGTCGATCACAGTAATAAATTTAACACCCTACCAACTCCTACAGCATTGTTGATTCGTTTTTTCGCAAGATCAGAAAATGAATTCTTTGAGTCTTCTTTTAAAAACTTTGTACTTTCATTATGATAATCCTGCTCTGGTAGCTGCCGCATTAATTCTCTTGCGCGATGAGTTGCTCCTTTGGTATTTATTTTAGGTATTATATCTTTTGAAAAATGTCTCATATACAAATCAATCTAAAAAAATTACATGAAAAATATAATATTTGTGAGAGTGTCTATCATGGTAGTGTATATATTTTTTAAATTTTTATAGTAATTATAAATTCACACCAATGTTGATAGTCTCAAATGAGTTTGTCTACTGAATACACAAAAAATCATTTCAAAAAATAAATATATGGTCTGTTGCTTCTTATCATCAAAACAAACATAAGTTTTTTTTGTCAATGTCAATCATCATTTCGATAAGCATATTCTTTAGCAAAAGTATGTATTCTACAGCATGTGGTGATACTGAATATGTAAACTTTAGTATCCGGCCACACAGTAACAAAAAGAGAAACACAATCTTACCTGTGATGTTCTAAGACCTCTAGGTACCCAGGTGTAACCTTCAGTTAAAGCTTTGTCATATTCAGAGATCAGTGGGGGTAATGCTTCATGAACATTCATTCGATTAAATGGGTGACCAGCAGAATCATGTGGCAGATTATGTTTCCACAGTGGGCATTTGCAATTTCCACATCCTGTTCTAAAGAAAGTAAAGAAAGAAAAACTGCTTAACTGATAACTGAGAAATCTTGATATTCATCTACATTACAAATGAAAATATTGTCAAACAAAATAAAATTTGGAATTTACAACAGGGAAATAAAGCAGAGTTAATTGCATCTATATAAATTACAGAAGAAAACAATCATCTGAAATGATTGTACTCCTGACTTTTTATAGGTTTTTATTTGAATTTGTGAAATATATACCTATTATTTAGTGATTCTGGGTCTATACAATATAGAATTATGATTGATTGACCAAAACTCTTAAATTTTTTACAAAAACTCAAAAATGAATTTGAATCAAAGGTACGGTATTGAAAGTAGCCCACCAAACCGAAAGTTAAACCTAAGCACATAAATATGATTTGCATACACACATTATACAATGTTTGAAATAATGTCTTTATTAATGTGATTTAGTTTCAGGTCAAATAAACAATTGGAACACCATTTTCAAGATAAAATTATGCCAGGTCACTGTGGAGGAGAACGGTGAAATTTCATTTCAAGGATAAACACCAAAATTTTACATAGCAATAGGATTTCATGTCCATATTAAGTTGATAAAGTCTCAGTTCAAATAAACAATTAGAACACCATTATCAAGGTAAAATAATATCAAGTCACTGTGAAGGAGAGTAGTGAAATTTTAAATCCTAGCCTAAAGCAATGCTCAAAAAGCACTCCTCCACAGTGAATATGAATTGCATACACACATTATACATAATAGCATTATGTACACACCAAGTAAAAAATAGAGAATAGTATTAGTTGTGCTTTTAAAGTTCTATTTAATGTATCCATTTTAATTATAGCATGGTTTTTACATTATCTTTTTATAAGATTCTCTTATTAAAATGTTTTTCCTCAGTTGAATTGTGTATTGTCATTATTTCTAATTTGAATTGAGAGTATACAACTAACAATATTATAAAAAAATTTACTCATAATAGTAATTAAATGTTTTACAACCATAAAGTGGATACACATTTATACACATTAATATTTATTTCAAAATGGAAGAAGGAAGCTTCCTAAAATCAAAATGGGGACTTAAATTCCTAAAATGTCTTTGAAAAAATGTCCTATCATTGATGAAGAAGCTTCCCCAGCGGAAAAGCCAACAGAAGACACTCCATTAAAAGAAACCAACATCACACATTGTATGATGTCAATTTCAACCAACAGAACGTCCTCTCCCGGCACCCACGGGAAAGTGGGAAAGAAATGCCTTAATGAATGTAAACAAGAGAAGTGTAAAAACAGAAGAGAAAATTTGAGGAGGCACAAAACTACTCTGTGGGCACTGAATGTCAAAAAAATGTCATAACAACCCCAAAATTTGAATGTGATGAAAACCTCATAGAATCCAAATTCTCAAAATAAATTTCTAAGCCTTCAGTTTTAAAAATTTAAAAATTTTCAAAAAATGTCTAAGTCTCCATTTCTCCTTTATCATGTTAGCATGTTATTTGGATAATGTGGTCAAAACCTCATAGAATTCAAATTGAGAAGTCTCAACTCTCCACAAAAATCCTTTTTTCACTGATACTCAGTCTTGAGTTGAAGAAATTGAAAAAAAATTTGCCAGCAGTTTTGTAATATTGCCTAGAATGCCATAGCCAAATTTCAGGGTGGTACCACACCGGTTCGGTCCATTGGACCAAAAATGAAATTTGGACCCTTTTTGCCCAAAGCTCGGTACCGAGTGGACAAAATTGAAACAAAATTTTGGCGAGCCTTTCTAAAATATCACCACAAATGCTGGTACCAAATTTTAAGATGGTAGCACTTCAAGAACATGGTCTAGTAAGAAAAGCGTGACACCGAGCAAAGTGATAGCAATAGCCCATCCAAACTTTGTTTGAAATATGTCTTTATTAAGATGATTGAGTTTCAAACAATTGGAACGCCATTTTCAAGGTAAAATTATACCAGGTCACTGTGGAGAATAACAGTGAAATTTCATATCAAGGATAAACACCCAAATTTTACATGGCATTAGGATTTCATGTCCTTATTAAGTTGATAAAGTTTCAGGTCAAATAAACAAAGGAAGTAGAACAAAAATAAACTCAATCTTTATACTTTTGTTGATATCAAGAGAGTTAGTGAAAATATATTTCAAGCTCACCTCCAAGAATGTTGCGTAAATCCAGGGCACTTTTCATTACAGTCTAAACATGCAATTCCTTCAAGGACACTAATAGCAAAGCTGTCAACCTGGAGATAGGAAACAAGACACAATAATAATTACTGTACGTATAAATGTACGTACAAACCTGAGATGTACATACATACGTTAGAATATAGAAAGGTTTCAATTTTTGCCAAGTTTTAATTTAATACTGTATTCTCTTGACTCATACATAGTGCCATGGTCAGTATAATAGTAAGTACTCATATAATATCTACAAAATACTAAAGTTTTCAAGCTTTGGCTCATCTACTTGAAAATAAAATTAATAATCAACAAGTTGCTAGTTGGAAATCCCGAGTTGCTACATGGAAATGAGCTACGAGTTGGAAATTAGGCATTATGAGTTGAAATTAAGAGTTTAAAGTGTAAGTTACAAGCTGGTAAATTAATTTCATTAATCAGCATATCAATTCCATGAGTTATTTTTCAAATTACAAGTTGTGTTTAAAGCACAAGTTGCGAGTTTGAAAGATTTGGCACTTCAACTCCACAGGTTGAATCTCAAAGTGCAAGTTGCATTGAAAAGTGTGAGTTAGAAATGACGAGTTGGTATATCAATTCCACAAGTTGACGAGTTGGTGCATCAATTTTAAGAGCCGATTTTTAAAGTGCCAATTGATTTTTTTTAAAAGTGCGAGTTGTGCTTTCAAATGCAAGTTGGAAATCAAGAGTTGGTATGTCATTTCAGCAAGTTATGATTTAAAATGCTTATTTGATTTTATTTCACTTATTGGAAAGGATAGAACACTGACATATAAGCCTTTTAAAATGTAAATATTGTTTCAGAATGAATTACGTATGGTGCCAGATAAATCTTGCACTCACACTGTTCCTTGTCTATTTAATATTAACTCATATGGAATGAAATTGAAGTACATACTCATGAATTTGATACAGCAACTCATAGAATGCAGCAACTCATGAATTCCTACGTACTTTAAAATGCAACTTGTGGAATTGATCTGCTCATGATTTTTAACTCGCAACTTGCACTTTAAAACATAACTCGTAATTGTGGAATTGATGTACCAACTCGAAAAATTTATATACCAATTTGTGATTTCCGACAAATTCAACTCCTAACTCGTAATTTCCAACTCATAACTTGTGATTTCTAACTACTAACTTGCAACTCGTAACTCGTGGACTATTCGATTTCCTTGAAAACATGTCTTAATTCATCTATGTACGTATGTACAATATCGTTAATTTGGATTTAAAAAATAGTTATCACTCATTGTGTTGTACGTATAGGATGACTTTCAGGATTTAATGTAATCATATAATTACTTACATGTTGGCGGAAATGTGAGATGGTACTAGTTTCACACAGAATATGTTGTTGCATTTTTATCCCTGTTACTAATTTATCCCACTTCAATTAAGAAAATATATACATGTACTGTATATACTGTACATACTAGACGAATTCCTATTGAAAAGAAAGTTTTTTGGAAGTTTAGCTAAGCTTTTTCTGGATGTTTAAACTTTAAAATTGAGATTAAAATAATAATACATATGTATATATACACAAAAGAAAAATTCCAAAAAAATATAATAATATATATATATGGATTTAATATTCCTAATCGATATAGCTAGCTAGAAGTGTTTTGCATTATATATACTGTATAAGGATTATATGAGTGAAATAAATATTTTAGCTGTAGCTCTTGAATATGATATCTGATATCAACTCAGAGTTAAAGTATGCTTTTATTTCAAGCTTTGCAGACGATACAAGAATTAGCAAAGCTATTCATGGACAAAGTGATACAGTTCAATTACAAAATGATCTGCAATCAGTATACACTTTGGCAAAAAATAATAATATGACATTTAACAATAATAAGTTTGAATTTGAAGATATGGTCAAAATGAAGCATTGAAATTGTGTACACATTATTTAATGACGCTGGAAAAACAATTGAACCAAAGAATACTATCAAGGATCTTGGTATCTTCGTGAGTGAGCTCATGGATACCTTGGACATTTGCTTTCACGGGCACCTATAGTTATGCTAACACTATGGAAATCATTCGTCCTCCCAAGATTAAAATACTGCTCGCAGTAAATGGGACCCTTCTCGTGTTGGCGAAATCCAACAACTTGAAATAGTGCAAAGAAGTTTTATTAGAAAAATTGATAGAGCTTTTGGTTTATGATACTGGAAACAACTAAAAAAGTTCCAGTTGTACTCATTGTAGCGTAGAAGGAAACGATATAGAATTTATTGTTCCAAATCTAGAAGAAGATGGATCAGGAATAATACCTTTTGATCATATTAGACGTGGGAGATTATGCTTTATTCCAGCAACTAGAAATACCCCATATAGTAATAATCAACATTCATCAATTCACATACGTATGGTGCCAAATTATTCAATATTATGCCAAAGGAATTACGAAATTTAAAAAACTGTAGTGTGGATTCTTTCAAGATGAAGGTAGATAAATTCCTTCAATCAATCCCTGATGAACCCCAGATCCCTGGGTATATCATTTGTAGAAGAGCGGAAACAAACAGTTTGGTAGACATGACTAATAAAGATGTAACTGATGCTTTATATGATTTTGCAAGAACAAAAAGTGTCAAGAGGCGGCCATCCATGGACACCTGTTTCTTGAAGAACAAACTCATACTAAGTGTACCAAGTAAGTAATTTAACTCACAATTCTTGGTATTTTTAGATTTTTTATTGGCTTGTATTCATTCCGCCGTCCCTACTTTGTCATAAACAAGTATATTCCTGTAATTTGACAAAATTGCAAGTTTATTATCTACTTTACTTTGCATCCACATATATTTATAGAAAGCGATATTCAACAAACACACTTACTCATATACCAACACTAAAAACACAAAATCTATTAACAGGATAGGAGCTGCAAAATAAAATATTACAAAATTATAGATAAATAGGTACCTTTGTATTCACTTCAGCATTTTGTAATTTATGAAACTCCAATTGTTGGAACTCATCTGCCATTTTTACAGAAATATAACACTAGTTGTTAATTACTACAAAAGTACTAAATTGTCAAATCAAACTTTTCTGAATATATAAGTACTTTATTTCATCATATCATCTGATAATCTTTCTTCTATATTTGTTTGATCTCAAATCATATTCTAAGTAATAAAATAGGATAAGTCAATTCCATTAAAACATCAAATCATTGCATTAAGAATCTATTCATTCTCTAAAGATAAGAACAATGTCTAGATTATGGTTATACAGCATTCTTTAGTATCTCAGAGCAACACCTCTCCCCGTTGCAAAGATTTTGAAAAAAAGACTTTATCAACATGGGTAATAATGGACTGGATGTAGGTGAAACAACAAAACAAAAAAACTATAAACAAATCGACATTTTGACCGGCAACCGAATAAAACATTATACATGTTTAAACTGCATCTACAGTCATGTATTTTCCGATCTGCCGTAATATTTTACGCGGGAACATTCGAAAATGGCTTCTGGTTCGGTTGGATGTGAGTCGTCTGAAACTGCCGCTCAGGTAGGGAAAACACAATACTAAACAGGTTTTCTTTCAATATGAGTTTTAACTCGATATTAGTTCATTGCCTGCACAGCATAGGGTATCAGTTACACATGTTTGATGAAAGTTCTCTCCCAATTTATACAAGATAAAACCAGAGAGAAGAACCACGAGAACCAGTCAGCCAGTTTGAATTGAAGGGAAAAAGTATATAGCTAGCTAAGTGTAAAGGGTTTCGATTCTCCATGAATCCGATTTCCATCATGGCCACCTCCTTGTTCACATTTGCCTTTGATTATACAATGCCAATATCAAAGTCGATAAAAGTGACAGAGTCTTTAAAAGAACCAGGAAAAAGTATCTTATTTACTGGACGGGTAAAAGGGTTAAGTCAAGCAGTCATCGAGGCAATTGTCTGAGTTTTAATCAGTAAATAAAGAGATTTATTCCCGATTCTTTAGACAGAGCGTAAAAGTGACCTGATGTGTCTAGACACAAAGTGAATTTTCAATTTTGCACTCTCCTTTGATGTTTTTAAAATTATTCAACTTTCAAAACTTTCATGTGTAAATTAATTGTATCGAAGGAGAGTCACAACGCTAACTGATTATTATTAATAAGAAAAACAAGAAGTCTTCAAAACACAGCACAGGAGAGATCTTTCTAAAACAAAACATCATTTTTAAACAGTTGCACATATAATTTGAACTAAATAACAAACAAAAAACTATGAAATTATAGCAAATAGCGCACTGTGTTTTATTTTACCGATAAATGTATTCGTGTGCATCTGTTCTATTTAATAAATAATCACAGTTTTCTTCATTTGACACTAAACAGATGATCATTTTATCATGACCTTATATTTTTATTTGGTGTACAGGTTAGCAAATATATTAGAACTATTAAGTTTATACATAAAAAGGTATTTTGTCCATACTGCACAAAAATGGGCAGGTGGGTTTTTAGCCCACCAACCATAGTTTGGATGGGCTATTACTATCACTTTGCAGTAGCGGCAAAGTGGCTCACTTTTCTTATTAGACCCTGTTCCCAAGGTACTACCATTTTGAAATTTGGTACCAGCATGCAAGGTGATATGGAGTGCTTTGTTTCCGTCTACTCAGGTCCGAGTTTCAGGCAAAAAGGGTCAAATTGCGTTTTCATTCTAATGAATATGCTATTGGCATTTTAGGCAATATTACGAGACCGCTGGACAATTTTTAGTCCACCGAACAAAATTTGGATGGGCTGCTATTGCTATCACTTTGCAGCAGCCCGCTTTTTTAATAGATCATGTTCCCAAAGTGCTAGCATTTCAAAATTCTGTAGCAGCATTTGTGGCAATATTCTAGAAGGGCTCGCGAAAAATATTTCCAACTCAGTCTTAAGTTTTAGGCAAATTGCATTTTTGGACTAATGGACTAAAAAGGTGTGGTACCATCCTGAAATTTAGTTATGGCATTCCAGGCAATATTGCGAGACTGCAGCAGATCTATTTTCGATTTCATCAATTTGGGACCGAGTATCAGGAAAAAAGGGATTTTTTAAAAGTGAGACTTTTACCATGGTCACCAAAGTGATCAATTTATGATTTTTGTTGATTTTTTTCCTTGTTTATAAGGATTTGACCAGAATTATACTTGGACTTAGAAAATGTTTTGAGAAATAATTTTTATATAAGACCACATGAGGATAAATAAATTTTAAAATTTCAAGAATCGAAGTCTCCATTTTGATTTTGGGAAGCTTCCTTCTTCAATTTTGAAATAAATATATAATGTGAAAGGAGGTTTGGAAATCCCGAGTTAAAAAACTCAAGTATGACGTCATAACCCGAGTTAACTAATTTTTTGTAATTCGGTAATTTAAATATAAATAAACGTAACATAAACAGTTAAATAACTCGGAAACTTTTTAATTGAAATAAAATTTCCGAGTTATCTCAAAACTTCTTCAAAACTTCTTTTAGAAGTATTTATTTCGAATATT
>JAULBZ010002863.1:0-17735 GCA_032360805.1 Neoturris breviconis
TGAGTGAGCAAACTCAGTTACCACACCTGGACTGGGGTTAAAAGTGGGGTTGTCACACCCAAAGATAAAACTATTAACGTCTTTTTTGACAACCAATAGTAAAAAATGATACTTTTTCTTCCTTCCTTCCGTCTGTTGTTTACATTTTTCTTTTTAAAGAAAATTTTACATGCTACATCTAAGCTATTTATAAGCAAAAAAATTACATTATAAACATTTCTCACCCGTGATAACATAAACCCATCTATATATTTTGCTAGGCTGCCACTGCTGACTGTAGTCTAACTCCAGAAATGGTATAATTGAGAAATCGGAATTTTATGAACAGATCTGCGAAGTAGTGACAGTATTTTTCTGTTTTTTTAGGTGATGGCAAGTTATTCAACTCACTGACTCCCCAACTTACGACTAATCAACTCACTGACTCACGACTATAAAAATTCACATACTCTATATAAGCTACATAGAGAGATTAATTTATTTTCTGATATATTTGTAAACAAAGTTCGAAAAAAGATTTTCTAGATCAGCATCGTGCGTTATCTTGTCGTATCTTGTCAATACTGTTATTTTTTTGCGCGCGCTTCGCATTTGCGGAGCTCCTTTGGCAGCAATCGCGAAGAAATTCCCATTAGTTCAGTGAAAAACCAAGTCTACCATTTTGGGACCACCTTGTCTGACTAATTTTCGTATATTATAACTCGATTATCTCGCATTCACCAGTTTGTTTGAATGATCGTGTTCGTTTTAAACTTTATTATTACTATAATCATAACACTCGTGTCATTAAACACGATTTCTTTCATAGAAATATCTTGACAAATAAATGTTTTAAACTATTCAAATAAAAATACTATAATAGATTTGCACGGACGAAATGTACATTTCTATTGTTTTCATTAAATTGTTATAAAGTTTATTTAAAAGTTATGTTAATAACAGAGAGATACAGTTGATCGATATTTCTATAATATATAACGTATTACACAAAACCACAATTTTCTTCAGATGATGAAGGAAGATGATGATAATAACGTTTTGACTTAGGGCCTCTTTATATGGAGCCCAATGTATCACTCAGCCAGTATAACTCGCTGAAACGAAATATATCATTCTTCTAAAATTATTGTGTATTTGTATTCTTGAAAGGAAAAAAGAAAATAAGTTTTGGTTGACAAAGAAATAAGGAGATAATTTTAAAAATTAAAAGTAATTTTGTCTTTCCTCATCACTAAAAACAACTTTTGAATATATCTAAATATAATTCTCTTAAAGACGTTTTGATGACGTATTACACGATTTGTCAAATCTGACATATCTGATTGTGTAAACATCTAAAATCTGATGATTTTCATCGCATCAGATTGTCTGATTCGATTTTTAGAAAGTCGGACTTTAATTCCATCAGATTAATCTGATGAGATATCAGTCAATCACTTTATTTTGAAATGAGCATCTATTGTGATTCAAAATAGTTGAAGGTCAATAAAGAGATTATTTCAAGACCGTAGATCGCTTAAAAATACATTACTGAGAAGATATAATATAATTAAAGTCCGTTTCTTTTAGATTTTCCTCTTTCCCACGGCCACAATTTCCAGTTTCCCTAATTTGGGTTTTGACAAGTATAATATAAATAAGTATCAAAAATCGAAATTTGCGTAAAAGCCCACCCCTTCTTTTTACCCGTTCATAAGCCTACCCGCGGATAAAGCCACCATCAGATAAGTCCATTAAAACAGTGATGACTCTGACTCCAAAAGTAATAATTCTGACTTCGATTTCGGATATGTGGAGAACGAAGACGTTTACGAAGAGGAGATCGATGTGGAAAGCAAATAGGAGTGTACTTAAACATTGAATTTTAACTGTATGTTGTGTTTAGACTTAGAGAAAATGATAACTAAGTAACAAATATTTTTTTTACGATTTTTATGCAGAATCAATGATATTAGTCTATTAACCATTTTTTTCGCCCACGGATAAGCTCACCCGCAGATAAGCCCACTGGTGGATAACCACACTCCAAAAAGCTATTTGAAATCGGATAAGCCCGGCGGCTTGTCTGTTGGATTTTACGGTATACCTATAGCTTCTGCTATCGTCTTGCCGTGAATCAGAATAACATAATCAAATTTGGGTATAATTAAGAGGAAACTAAAATAATAGTCATTTCAAATGCAAATTGCAAATTGTGCTTAAAGGTTATACGAACTCAAAAGCCAATCCTGTCACCCAGGATTGGGAAAAAGAAAGTGGGAAATCTTTTCAAGATTTGAAGTTTTTAAAGCTATAATAAGTGCTATTCTGTATAATTACATTAGGTCTAATCAAAAGTTTGGTTATCGTTTCGTTTAAAAAGCAAAAAACCTTACTTCGACTAAGAACTACTGCCTAAATTAACAATTAATTTCCTCAAGAATGAAAAAAAGTAAGCCTTGAAAATGAAGCTTAAAACCTTCAAAACATATGATTCAAAATAAAACAATACCCATGAGTACCATTAAAAGGTTAATAAAACGTAATTATTACCAGTGCAGTGTTCTAACATAGTCACAAGACTATGGTTCTAATCAAGTTTTAATCTGCATATAACAGCAAAGGTTTTCATAATTCTTTGCAAAAAAATAATTTTTTTAAAAATTTATATTTTCTAAATTATGAGGTTTTTACAGCTTTAATATCAGTCTAAACTGCTTAATTACATTAGTTCTGATCTAAAACATGTTTTTTCTTTCGTGTACAAGACAAGGAATCCTTAAGTTAACCGCATACTGACCGAAAACACTGCTTAAAAAGATAAAATTCCACCAGGCTGAAAGAAACGAAGGATGGAAAACAATCCCAAAAACATGCGAATAAGTATTTTAAAAGTATTTAAGAATATGGTGAAGGGTTAGTAAAACGTAATTACCGCCTGTGAAATGCTCTATTTATGTTTTATCTGTATTTAAACAGCAACATTTTTCATAACTTTATAGCGAAAAGGCTGTCTTCTTCTTCTTACTTTTTAATTTTGTTTTGATAAAGAATATTAATCATAAATCCCGGATCAGATTTCGGATTTCGGCAGCAGTCTGTAAAATGTTGTATGCGTACTAGTATGGAGATTATAAATAGTTATGAAGATAATCTGTTTTGCGATGGGAGTTTTGAGAAATTTGTACAGGAGATAACGTTTCTCCTATACCACAAGCCACAACTACTATTCTTACACGAGCTATTAGCCTGTGACTTGAAGATATATCCATATGGCTACAAGAAAATTCATGTGTGTAGTGTGTAGACTAAAATTTACAAGTCATTAGTATTGACATATAAAGAACACATGCGGTGAAGATTTTTGGTTAAAATAGTCTGCGTGATGGGAGTACAAGTTATCCAGACTACATAAAAAGACTGGTGGTCAACTACAATATCATCTGATCTTGTGTTCCTAACGCACGCCTACCAGTGAACATAATCTTGTTCAAATTCCGCAGTAAAAACGCTAGAACAACATGGAAAAGATAATCACTGCAAGTTTCATTTTCAACAAAGCAAGAATGTTCCATTTCTCAATGTAAATCCGTTTAAACAGAGATATATTTTACAGCTGTTCTAAATCAATAAAGTTCTGACAGATAAATACGTACCTGATCTGTTAGACAGCTCACCACATCACTTACTCGTATTACATTTAGATAAACAGTTCATAATGAATGGATCATTGTTTATAAGTGTTTCGCGCATGTTTCAATTTCCGCTTAAACATTAGTGAAGTTTCATTTCAAGTTTTGGTCTTAGCAGTTATAACTTTTGAAAATTTGAGGTTCAAAGTATTTGCCATTTAAAAAATAAAATTTCGGGGAGTTTCCACCTTAAGATAAGGGCGCAGGCAACCCCAGCAAAATCTTCCCGTTCTTTTTAACAATCAAAGCCATGACGGGACACCTTTTCCTCAACGATTAATCTGACCGTGTAAATGCCGCTTTAGGGCTTCATTATATGGAGCCCAATGTATCACTCAGCCAATGTAACTCGCTTAAACGAAATATGTCGTCCTTCTAATATAATTGTGTATTTGTATTCTCGAAAGGAAAAGAGAATAATTTTTGGTTGACAAAAAAATAAGGAGATAAATTAAAATTAAAAGTAATTTTGTCTTTCCTCAGCACTAAAAACGACTTTAGAATACATCTAAATATAATCCTCTAAAAGACGTTTTGATGATACGTCTAAAACACGTTTTTAAGATGTCCTTATATGTTTAAAAGACGTCTTTCGTTGACGTCTTTTAATCGTCTATATTCGGACGTCTTCTAAACGGACAAATCAGACGTCTACCAAAACGTTTTTTAAACGTTTTAGACGTAATTTTGCGGGCTGGGAACTCGCTAAAACGATGTTCTGTCTCATCCTTATTTCTGTCATGGCAAACGGGTTATCACACCTAACCGATATATTGCTTTCTTTATCTGAGATATCTAGCCTAGTATACTAAGCTCTATTTTTCCTTGCTTTCCCTTATTCTCTCCCAATGTTGATACTCTAAAGATTGGAGAAAAAGCATTGCTTTTTCACAATGTAAATTAAATCTCAAACGACAGATTATAACGTAAAGAAAGAAAATGAATGAAGAAAACAAAGAGACGGGAATCCTTGGCTACGAGATATCTGATAGGCGACACAAAATATACGGGTTTCATACATTGAGCTACATATAAGGAGGCCCTAAAGACCTAATTCATACTGTTAATTCCTATGTCGGTGGACTAAATTCTTCTTGCGCCGTTGTTACTCTGTTGGAGTTCTTTCCTTTGCCGTTTGCATGTGGTCTTTGTATGGTGCCTTAGGCTCTGTTGCCTTTCCTTTGCCCATTTGCCAATTTTTTGTATGAATGGTGTCAGCTTTATGAAAATTCCCCATATAAACGTTTTCATCTGTTTTTTTTCTCATTATTATTGTTATTAGTATTTTCATAATCATAGTACCTAGTGGACAAAACCTTGTTCAAAGTCCGCAGTAAAGACGCTAGAACAACGTCTTCAAAAAATATGAAAAAATAACAATATCATGAACTCAGCCTGTATATTAACCATTTTGACCAGACAAGACGACAGACAAGGAGAGATCTCCGGCAGAGGCAAATGATCGAAGGAAAGGCCACAGAGCCTAAGGCACCAACAAGGACCACATGCAAATGGCAAAAGAATGAACCCTAACAGAGTAGCAACGGTGCAAGAAGAATAGTCGGACAAGGTGACTTCAAAATTTTTGCACTGAACTAATAGGGATTTTTTCACTTTTGGTGCCAATGGAGCTCCACAAATGCGAAACGCGCTGCGCGCGCTTCTTTTTGCTCCGCATAAATGGGCGATACGAATATAGCGAGACAATATTTTTCAATATTTTTTTTAGCCCATAAGTTGCGCCAAGTGATTTCGAACAGACGTGTTAAATTCAGAAAAAACGGTCTGGCGGTATCGGAGGAGTAGTACCGACAGACAGACATAATCTAGCTTTTTACATGATGATACGATAATAACATAACATAGTAACGCGGTGTCCTTAATCTTATTGTCTTCCTTTCTTCTCAAATATAGGCTTAGTTATTATCGGTGATAAACGATGGTTGTGAAAAAACAGAATGCGCACCGTGTCACATTACTTATACTAATACTTTTTATAAGTACCCTCCCCCCTCTCCCTCAAATAGGTGTCCCATGAATAAGCGCACCTCTTTAGAGCTGAAACTAATTAGCAAATTGATTGATATTAACTGTTATATGCCTTAATTTAGAAAATAATATAAAATTGAGTGAAAGTAAAAATGTTACATATATATTTGAATTAAGCGTCCCTTCTAATAAGCGCTCCTTCTCTAATAAGCCCGCCCTTAAAAACTCAAGAATTAGTTAAAAGCCTGTGCGCTTAATGAAGGCATTACGGTAAGCAGAATAAATCAGGAAGGTCCAAATTATTACTTGCAAGTATTATTCACAACGTATATCCAAGAAAAGTTGATGTGGAAATATACAATTTACTGACGTCAACACTTTTTTTAAAAAAATGCAGACAATATTACCAATTTACAACTCAAGGAAGTTTATACCAATTTGTGTTTCTTGAATATCAAAATAAGGCTTCTACCCAGTGAGCAAGAACTTGTTCAAAGTACACAGTAAAGACGCTAGAACAACGTTGTTTCAGCGTCCTTACTGCGGATCAGTGAACAGGTTTTTGCTCACTGGGTAAATTGCAAATATTCATTCATGACGTCATCACAATGTTCTGAGAATATCTCATTTTGGTTAATATTACGTCACCAATAAAATATTTTCAATTGTAATATATTTTTTCTTTGTTTACTGATTATTCTGCTTCTATAAAGCATAAGTAATGTGACACAGTGCACATGCTACTCTTTTCATTTCAGATAGGTATCTCGTAACTTTAATTCACCTTTATAATTGTTCGTCAGCAGTACCACGTCCGTAATGTGAATGTGGTGATCTGTTTTAAGCAGTAACCTGATAAAAAATTTGTTTTATTTGGCAGAAGGTCATTTTTGTTGGACATTATCGGTTGATTTTAGGCTATTTGACACGTAGAGTAGCGTAAAATAGCGTTGGAACCGTTGGGGGGCTTACAACGCCCCCCAAACCCCCAGTTGAAAGTAATTGCGCCCTTGGGCGCAATGCAACGCCCAGACGGGCGTTGTTTCAAATTTCCTACTCAGAAAAAAAAAATGGAATTAATTTGGCACCACTTACTAAAAACTCTAAATCCGCCCCTGTTTGGGTTCCATTTAATACAATGGTTTTCTCCCTAAACTTAAAAATTCATTTGGCACGCGGTATCTTTCCAAAGTCGAGACTAAGCAGTATAAGATTGACGTAGAGTAAGGACGCTATCTTGATCTTGAAAGACGCCATGTGTCAAGTGGGATAAAAAGTAAATAGAATAGTAGTAGATAGTCAAAAGTTAGTAATAAATATAAATAAATAGAAAACAAATATAAGCTTGGATCTTTTCAATGTCGAAACTACGCAGTAGAAGATTTGTAAAAACGTCAAAAAGACGTTATCACGATGTTATAAGACGCCGTGTGTCGGGTGGGATAAAAATCAGTAAGAAGTAAGAAGCCAGAGACTAAGTACAATTTCCATTGAAGTTGAACGGAGTAACTTCGAAGATGATATCTGCAAAGAAGAAGTGTACTGATGCAATGATCTTATAATTGATTGGTTTATTCATATAGAAATAACCAATCAAATGAAAGCTCGTTGACATAATTCTGTTCATCGAAGATTTTGGTAAATGAGGAAACATCAAAAGAGTTTTTTGATTTTTTACATTTAATTTGTTAACCCGTTAATTTTTTCCTAATAAATTGGATTTGTGTAGCCTGAGCTCCATTTCCAAACTACAACAAGTAGTAGTAAGTAGTTTGGGACTGGAGCTCAGGCTAGGTTTGTGTTAATATAAGAATTTAAAAGAAGTAAAATTGCGGGCGTTTACATTTGCTACTAAGGCCGTTTTCCACTTTAGAAAATTTTTCGCGAAACGGAAAATGCGCACGCGTAGAAAGAAGTTATGGACATTCCATTGATGTGTGGAAAGTTTCTGAAGTGGAAAACGGCCTTTAGTGTTAATTTGTTGACACACATATACATGTACAAAACGTCTGTCATTCTATTGTATGTGGTTTTATTGTGACTTGACCGCGCATGTGCACGTTAGCTATCTGTCTGAAAGGTGTTGCAACTGACAATGTAAGGCTTCAAATAAATAGTAAAAAGCAATTGTGTAGAGGAACATATCACGTGGACATAAGACGTCAGATCAACGTCGTTTTAACGTTCGAATGACGTTATTGTTTTACTTCTTTATATACAAAATAACCATTCAATAACAAGTTCATTAAAACACCCTCCTTGGCAGATACAATTTTCGTTTATTTTGTACATTATTTTTCTTGTTTAGTTAGAAATATGAAATCTACTACTGCTATACGAAATGGAACACAAAAACTCAACCTAGGAAACAGTACTCAAAAGAAAACAGCAAAAAAAGATAGCAAGAAACTGAAAAATATCATCAAACAAAAATTGTATAGTAAATCTGGCCAGGCACCTGCCCCAAGTAAAGATTTTTTTGAATTAGTGGTATACGCTGAAGATATTATATGGAGAAAATGGCGGATAAGATACACTAAAAACGGAAGAGTGATACCTTCAGAGGAGAAATATACAATAGAAAAATTTCTTGATAGTGACGTTGTACAAAATGATATTGAACGTAACCTTGGTGAGGACGTATTACATATGGCTATTGGATATTTAACAAACTCATGGTTGCCAAGGTTACCATTAGATATTTTAGCGAATATTACATCAAATCTTTATGTGAAAGATATTTGTAACTTACAAAAGGTATGATTTCCAACCCCCCATCCTTTTAATATTTTTGCAGTCATTCTTTTCTTTTTTTTCATATTTTTAGGGGGGAATTATCAAAAGTAATAATAGTATTGCCTTCATCGAGAGAAAAGAGATTGCCCCACTTTTCCGGCATGTGGCGATTTTTCTGACATCAAAAAAAATGCCACGTGCCCATTGAGCCTTAATAAAATAAATTAATATATTTAATCTGAACTCTGTTGGAAGAAAAACGCATGCCACAACTTGAATGACTGCCGAACATATCCATATATGGAGGTGAACGGTTATATCTGGCAATACACAGTATGCATACGGGAATACCCGAAATACACAGTCTGTATAGGGGGATACCTGGGATACACAGTCTGTATACGGGTTATTCGTAATACACAGGTATGCGGGAATACCCAGGACCATATTCGGTAGTCTTTCGCTATATGTCTAGTGGTCAGAAACGTGTTTAATATTTAGCGTCTTTACTACGGGCTTTGAACAAGTTTTTGTGCACTGGGTGTGGCTTTCATATTCCATGTGTCGCATTGTAGTTGCCATCGTAGTATAGTGGTTAGTACGTTACAATGTCATCTCCGGTGAGATGCCATGGTTATTCTTCCATCCATACATGGTCGTTAAAACGAGTACCAACATGCTGAAGTAATAGGTCAATATGGTCAATATGCCTTAGTTGTAGAAGATAACGAAATAGGAGTCTTCGGGTTGCCTCCGGCTGGGGTCGACCAGATTACTTACTAACTAACACAACCTCGCTCCCAGGGCTTCGTACGTCAAGAGAGAAGAAGCCCTGGGAACGAGGTTGTAACTAACATGATTGGACAGCTTCAGAGTTTATACTTGTGTTTTGCAAAAACAATTACACCCTGATATTTATTTTCGAATTAGTTTAGTAGCAACCACGGGGAATTGCGATGTTTTAATGAACTTGCTACTGATTGGTCACATCTTTAAAAAGAAACCAATCAATTGTACGGTCGAAATTGAGCATTCTTACATTACTCTCTACATACAAATATAAATATAATCTGTCATCAAAACAAGGTCGAAGTAATTTTTGGATATAACTTATGACTTTGTAGACTGAAGGTATGCTCTAACTCACTCCTCCATAGTGATTATTTGTTCTTAATATAGAGCAATGATTCATTAAAGCTAATTTTCTACTAGGCGAAAAATTTAAGACATTCTATTGGTACAAATTGATGTTACACGCCGTGTGACGTCAATTTCTACCAATAGAATTTCTTCTTCTGACTTTCGCACAAAATCTACAATCATTCTATTGTTTTTATTTATGACTAGGTATGCACCACGTTACAGAAAAGACTACGAAAAGATGAGATCTGGAAATTTCACCTATTTGAAGATTTTGGTATAGATGCTAACTTATTAAAAGATAATAAAAAAGCATTACGAAAATGTTATATTCAAGAAACAATTAAAAAGAAAGAAAATGAAATAGATTGGGAAAATGTTTAAAGTGTGGTCACACAGTCCAAAGAACGTGCAATAAGTATAAGGTTTTCATTTGAGAAGATTTGGCCAGTATTGCATCATTTCTTTTTTGGTTACATTTTTTTCTTCGTTCATGTTTGACTGTAGCTATCTTGTTAAGAAACGTGTCAAGCGAGTCACGAGAAATTAAGCTTTGGTTAATCATTCGTGAAAGACTCCCGAATTCAGTCTGAGTATTACCATATATGGACTGTGTATTGCCATGGACTGAGTATTACCATATATGAACTGTTTATTGCCATATATGGACTGTATATTACCATATATAGAGTATACATTTCCATTTATGGTAATACATACTCCATATACGGTGTTATGTGGGGCCGCATATTTTGTGCCGTGTTCATCAACAAGACGTAGCTATCAACTAAATAAAAATACATATTATATGTAGAAGAGAGCTTCCTCGTTGGGCAAAAACTTGTACAAAGTCTGCAGTAAAGACACTAGGACAACCTTTTCACCTACAATCAAGGTCACAAAGTATGATAAAACTCGCGAATTCTAAAGAGTAATACAAACCACAAGTAAAACAGACTTAAGGTTTAAGGATCTTAGGTCTTTTTACGAATTCGACAAATTGTCTTGATTCTAGCAGCCTAGTACCCAGGCTCTTGGAGCAAATTTGAACTTTCGTTCCGCTCACCTTGTTAGTAAAAGTTTAAGGCTTATTGTCAAAGTTAAAATTCCGAATTTTTGCGCGAATTTCCCTTTTTACCAAATATATATGACCTTGATTGTAGGTTCATTAATTAAAAGTACTATCAGAATATAGCGTCCCTACTTTTTTTAGACTAACGAGCATAATCTGTCATCTTTTGAGGAAATAATGTATCATCTAACAGTAAAGAATTCGCTATTCTCAGGAGTTATAGGCTATAGCCTCTACCTGAAAATGTGTGTCAAAGACCCCGACTACACACCACATTAGTAGTTTTTAGTAAACTTCATTCACTTTTGATTAAAAGTCCCTCCTATCTGATTTTTCGATCTTTAATGGGGATCTACCCACTCAATATTTATCTGTCGCATTAAGGCGGTTTTCCACTTCAAAACATTTTCCGCGGAACGGAAAAGAAATTATATACATTCCAAGTAGAAATTGACATGTGATTGACGTGTGATGTCAATTTCAACCAATGGAATGTCTCAAAAAATTTTCTACGTGTTCGCATTTTCCGTTCCTTTTCCGTTCCTCTGAAAATTTTCTGAAGTGGAAAACGGCCTTTAAGGTTTAAGAATAATTCAACCCAAAGAAGCACGTCTTGTTAAGAATACTAAGACTCAAGTCAAATTTACACTATTTTTAAAACGTGTTGTCATATGGAGCAATAGAGTTCATATACGAGGATTTACGGGACCGAATTCCAACCTCGTACCCAGGGCTTCTTGACTTGTTTGAAAACGGAAAGTTTTCCGTTTTTCAAAAAAGTCAATAAGTCCTGGGTACGAGGTTGAAGAGTATTCGTTAGTATTTCACCGTGTATAAATTTGTGTAGCAAGTTGTACATAATATCACTCATGGTTTTTATCTATTGCGCATTTAACTGTCTAGTGGGCAAAAACTTGTTCAAAGTCCGAAGTAAAGATGCTAGAACAACGTCATTCGACGTTGTACTAGCATCTTTACTGCGGACTGTGAACAAGTTTTTGCCACTGGATGTATATAGAATTTACATGTAAATACAATAATTGTTACATTAAATATGTCTTGTAATTGGCATTCGCATCGGTATACTTCCTTGTGGGCGGTGGGCGTACAGGGGGAGAAGGCTTCGATAATGGCGGTCTGAAACTGGCGTTTTACTATATTCCCGTCATCATCATCATCATTAACATAACATATTTCGTACTATTTTGTACATCATGTAGTATAAAAAGAAACACTGATTTTATCATTGTCACAAAAAAAGAGTAAGAGTTTCTTGTGACTGTGATTTTATCTCTGTAAAGTTAATTCCTGCTTGGAGAAAAGAATTCCTTGCAAAATTAAAAGGCTGCTCATTGGTATGTCTATTCTAACCAATAGAGAGTCCTAAAACATTCGCACGATATCCTTTACTTGGTGTAAAACCACCTTTAGAAGAAGGGTGAAGGTGGATTTCCACCAGCGAAAACATTTCGCGCAGTGTCCAAAAGAAGAAAATTGGCATCATATCCATATTTTCCAGACCTCTGTTCGCTGGATTAACAATTTTTACAACTGAATGTTGGTGTGTGTGCTTTATGTTTTTGTTAAAGTAATAATAATAATAATAAAAATTCAGTGATGTTTTGCAACTTGAGTTACGTCGGAATAAAGAATATGAATAAACACATCAAGACATCAAATTCGTTCTCAGGGCCTTTTAGAATATCTGCGTATAGACTGGAAGTAAAGTGAGTGAGTAGTAAGAAAAAAGTATAGGTAACTAAGCTAAAAGTTAAAAATATGCCCTAGGGACGAGATTGACAATACAAAGAATATGAATCAGTATGAGCATGATTATAGAGACGGATAGAAAGCCCACATAGAGCATGCAGGATCTATAAAGTCTCCTCTATCTATCCCTCCCTATTTTCTGCTAAAATGCATGCATCTTCCCATGTTTTTCTAAGATCGCAAAATTTATTTTTCATCATTGCTATTTAAGCAGTCATTTGACGACCTCTTGGTTTTGGCGCCAGTTCTTGAGCATAAAGAAAAGACAACTTGGTGGGTGTATCATCAGGTAGGCGAGCCATGTGACCAAACCACCTTAGTTGTCTTTTCTTTATACTTGTTGACCAAGGCATGATTTTGGTGATATTGTATAAGTCATCGGTTCGAATTATTGTAGGCCATTTGATTTTGAGGCATGCAGTTCGCAACAGTCTACGATGAAAACTATCTATTGATGTTTCCACGGTTGATGTCATGGTCCATAGTTCACTGTTATAGAGGAATATACTGCTTATATAACAATTGAAAGCTCTAATTTTTATGTCTATGGTTACGTTGCTATAGAAGATTTCTTTCATGTTATTGATAGCGGTAATAGATAGACATTTTCTCCTTTTTATATATATTCCTGTACGGCTTTTTAAGTTCCGATTTCCCCATTATTTCCAATTTTACGTTATAGCCGGGTAGCGCTTTCTGAGAAACGTAATACACCAGTCTATGTTCTCGCGTCGAGAATCCCTTAATCTGACAAAACTATGAGCTCTTACCTTTAACGGCAGTGGTCGAAATAGCAAAAAATAATCACTGTAGAGGAGTAGTTTTTTTGAGCATCGCTTTGAGCTACAAAGTCCGAAGCCATGCTCTCAACAAATACTTCCTCTACAGTGTTTATTTATTCTTATGTCGACAACTGAACATGCATTTGTCTTTCAAACCTTAGGCAGCGTTAGCATGGATCCCTAAATGAGTTTCGCACCCTAAACGAGCTTGCAATTGATTGGTTTCTTCTGTACGAAGAAACCAATCAAATGTAAGATCGTTAAGAGAGAAACTCATTTAGGGGTCCATGTTATCACAGAAGGGATCAAATCGGGATTCTACCAGACTAAAAACTCTTGAAATGACGTGTCAAAATTTCTTTTTATTTCACTAAAAAGGATTTTACTAAAAATCTTTTGTCACAAAAAAACTTCAAATCACCTTCTGATTTATCCAGTGAAGTGGGCACACGACGTCGAAACAACGTCAAAACGATGTCGTGTGCCGGTAGGGTATGAACGATTCAGCATAAAAGTGGCGATACACAGTTCGTATGTCGAGATGTTTAGACCGTACTTGGTGTGTCTCACACTGTGTGTTATCCTCGTTCTCAGGGAATCATGACTACTTTGAAAAGCACTGGGAACGAAATTGACTGACTGTGCGTATCAGTTTAGAAAAAGATTCTATTTGATTTCTGAGTAGATGTGTCTTTCTTCATACACAACAGGTGTTAGCGAAGCAAGTTTGTTATCGTTAGATCCAAGAACGTCTTTCAAAAAAATTACTAAGTTCATTAGATTGCTTTTATTACTAGCTATTATTAGGGCGCCATTTTCACCAAAAGCATGAGAATCTGTGTATACGACGTTACTATTTTCGTATATCAAGAAAGCTGACGTTCGACGTTTATGAATAAATAAAACTACTTGTTTTTGTTTTAACGACATCAGTTGTTCGAGTTGATAATATATAGTTGCTGTTTCAACGTCAGATTCGAAAGAAACAGCTAGCGGAGTCAGTATTTGTACGACATTCAACTTATTTCCGATACGTTCGGTCACCTCATCAATGCTTAAATCTAACACTCCTAGATCTTTCACTAACATATCGTAAAGAGAATTTCCTTCTTTTATCGAAGCGTAAAACAAATTTAGCCACGTGTCACCTAAATATCCAATATCTTGATACGGTATATCCGATCGGGAGAAAAATCTTCCGATAATCATAGCGATTATAGTACAAGCGTTGCTACCATTCCGTCCATTGAAGTAAGTTTGACTAATGTTTTTTGGGAAATGCCAGAAGGAAATCTGAATGTCTGTAACATAAAAGCACTGCAGTAATAAATATCTTATAGATTTTTCTACAGGCTCCAATATATTTGAATCCATATTTTTTCGAAGCATTTCATTTGCCTCTTTTTTAGTTACAGGTATGCATAAAAATTCGCTTTTGTCACTCATTATAGATTTACTTGCTTTACCCCGTTTATCCGAATTTTCTTTTCGGGATTTACTCTTGACAAAATAATCGCTAACAATTCTAGATAATAATAATAACAAGTAAAAAGCGGGTATGAAAGTGCTAACAATGCATAATAATAAATACCGGTGCCAATTATATCCTTCAAAATATATAACAGATGCGCGAAGTGGTCTTGATGTGTCATAAAACGGATTAAAAACGGTATAAACGGGTTCATAATAATTTGTTACAGACATTAGAACAAACGATGAGGCGCCAGCCATTACTAGATGAAAGCTGCTATACATATACCATGTTTCCTCTGCGCTATCACTGCATATTAGACTTCTGATATAAGATGGTGTCTCTTCTTTAAAACAAAGAAACAATAATGGCGGTACTAAAATTACCATGGAAACAAGAGAACGAAAACTTGATGAACTCTCTAAAATCGAGCCAGTGAAAATTGTTCCATACATATTACAAAACTCGTTTTCAGGATCTGATACAGCTAACCACGTGGAATATGTTACAATGAATAGCACTGATGCAAAAACGATTTGTGATGACGATTGCCGGTCACGTAATGTTGGAAAATATGACGTACCAAAACAAAAAAGACATAAGCATATATTGACGCTGGCATAGATTAATGTGTTAATGCAATCATCTATTTTGTTAAAAAATATGAAAGCCAATAATATATCCAGTGAAATTGCGTACAATAATGACGTCAGTAAATGCACGACAAATAACCAAGTACATAAATAGCACGTTGGAATGTCCATGTTCTCTCTAGCTTGACGTATCCAATATAACCTTAAGGAATGCGCAAAATCAACAAACAAAACAAACATGGCAACGATAAATAAAATTGAACCACACAGGAAAGTATTATATAAAATTTCCATCATTAGCCTGGAGAATGGTAGTAAATATCCAAAGATACAAGTTGCAAGGAATAGAATACATTTCAAAATCCAACACTCTTGGTGTATCCAGGCTGCTACAGTTGAATTGCAGTTAATGGTTGCTAAGGACATGAATATATAAAACAAAACAATGGAAGCGGTGTAACGATACGCTCCTTCTATACCAAGAAATTTATCGCATAATACGAAATTAAATTTCCATACGCATTTCGAATAAAGAAAATGTTTGACATCAGCTAAAAGAACAGTAAATGTGATTCCAGACCATGACATTGTCAACATTAAATAAACTAAATTTACATATTTCAATCCCATTTGGATTAGTTTTTACTTTACTGTCACTTCTCATGTCGCCCTTATGAAATATGAATTACTTCTGCCATTATGAATTATTGTAATACTCAATATGAGAACTTGTTTGCTTCATCAAACACCTCACTCAATCAGTGTTTGCTATGCTTGAATAATTTTTCGTTTACACGCGGGAATTTTCGAACTACCCGCGAAAAAGATAACAAATAACAAATAACATGCAAATAATCAACTTGCTAGATATGAGTAAGTATTCGGCAGGCTTAAGTACGTTGGCAAAATTTAGGCCTTTTCTAATGGGCAAGAACCTGTTCAAAGTCCGTAGTGAAGACTAGAACAACGGTCTTCGACTCTTTACTACTGACTTTAAGTTTTTGCGTCCTAGGTTAAATCTACCCAACAAGCAACCTCGTTCCCAGGGCTTCTTCTCTCTTGACGACGTCAAGAGAGAAGAAGCCCTGGGAACGAGGTTGCCCAACAAGTTGCTTTTGGTGTAAATTTTGAAATGCAGTATGCCGCTCTGTAAACTACGGATGGACCGAGAATTTGGTTAGATTTTACAAATTTCGAGAAACAATACACGCCACAAGTAAAACAAAAATGCGGAAAACGACCACGAAAGTATCTAGAGATTTATGGAGTAGATTCGAGTAGTGATTTATCGAGTAGACTTTAAACTTAGGACTTAGCTACGATCTTACTTAGGAGAATTCGAGGAATTCAGAGACTTTTACAATCTCTATATGAAAACGAGGCACATAAGTAAAGTCTAGGAAATCTTCATATCTTTAAGAGCTTTAACCCTATTCAGGATGGGGGACACAAAGTGCCCCCCTACCATACTTATTATATTCATAACTTCTTAACGAATGGCTATTACAGCTTGAAATTTTGGGAATTTTCCTATAATTTATCCAGGATCATTTTTTTGGTAACTAAGGATACTTTTCTCTTAACAACCAAATTTTTGACAGGTAGTAAAAGAAATTCGAAAAACGTTCTGACAAAATTTGGTGGTTTTTTGCTACTAATTTTTTTTTTGTACCAGCTATCAATATTTTAAGGGTTGCGGAGCGTAGGTGTATAGGCGCCACTATGTTCGCGAGCGAAATTTTAAGACAGGCAAGCCGGCAGAGGAACACAGATCACAGGCAAAGACCGGACAGAGGAATAAGCAAAGGAATTTAGATCCCCAGCAGAGGAAAGTCAAAAATAGGCAGAGGCAAGGGACCAAAGGAAAGGCAACAGAGCCAAGGCCCTAAAGGGCAACAGACAAGGAAAGATCCTTCCAGGCAAAAGGCAGGACCAGACTGAGGAATAGGCACAGAAAAGGCAACAGGACCATAGGCAAAGGAAAGATTCTGGCAGAAGAAAGACACAGGCAAATGGACCAGGGAAAGGCATCAGAACCCAAGGCACCAGACAAGAACGACAGACAAGGAAAGATCCCTGGCAGAGGAAGTCACCTACCAATTTTCATCAAAAATGAAGCACTTTCTCTTTTTGGCCAAAGTTGTGGCCAAAAAGGATATCTTTGGTCCGATTTTTGAAAAATAAAGATCAGATTTGGAATCAGCGCCATCAAATTTGGTCACATACCAATTTTCATCAAAATCGAAACAATTTTAGTATTTGGCAAAATTTGGCCAAAAATATGGCCGAAAAATATATTTTTGGTCCGAATTTTGAAAAATAAAGACCAGATTTGGAATCAGTGCTATCGAATTTGGTCACATACCAATTTTCAGCAAAAACAAAGCACTTTTAATATTTGGCGAATTTTGGCCCAAAATGTGGCCAAAAAGGATATTTTTGGTCCGAATTTTAAAAAATAAAGACCAGATTTGGAATCAGCGCCATCAAATTTGGTCACATACCAATTTT
>JAULBZ010002864.1:0-17735 GCA_032360805.1 Neoturris breviconis
AGGGTCGTCAAATCCAAGGGAGACAAGAAATCCGTACGACTAAGCGAATGTCCGAGTAACCCAGGGTCCGAGTTAACCGGATTGTACTGTACGTGTATAAAAAAGTAGCGCTTTACTTGCAATATCTACCTAATTTATTCTTGACCAGTTTTATGGTGCGCGAAAATTAGAGGTGTGAGAATTATGTAAAATTTTACAGGGCACTGCACAAAATGGAGATTATTGCAATGCAACAAGTTCTACTTTGAGCATCCAACAACTCGTTTTCATGTATTTGTGAATAGGTCTGTTAGGCACTGTTTCTTTCCCAATGTTGCAAAAACTTCTCCAATGTCCGCAATTTCTTACTGACACATGGACGGGTAAATAAAGACTAAGCATTACATCACAACACTTATCTTATCTCTATCGTTTCAGTATGTAGACCGCCTGTGTGTTTATATAGCTTGCGCATGTGTGTTCGGTATAAATGTTCATTGCGCATACGTAATCGTTACAACCTCACACGCATTAAAGACGCTGGAACGACGTCGTTCAACGTTGTTCTAGCGTCTTTACTGCAGACTTTGAACGAGTTTTTGCCCACTGGGTAAGCCCGGACGTATGGTTGAAGGTTTACTGAATTTTTCTGCTGACAAATTTTCAGTATGGAATTCATTGGACTACGAAAGGATGTGCGTAGCACATAATGAGATAAGGTGCAATTCGTGCAAAAATACAGAATTTCAACTTAGACAGGAAGGCTTCAAATTTGATTAGCAAGGCGAACAAAAATTCGAATATATTCTAAGGGTTTGAGTACTAGACTGCTAGAAACAACAGAAGTTGTCTAGTTTGCAAAGAGACCTAAGTCAAGTTTACCCGAATTTACGTTTCACTTGTGACGTCAAGAAATCTTCCAAATTTGCAAAATGTCTAATGATTTAGAAGAGATTATGTAAGAATCATAACAAATCCTAATTTTTACGAATCAACTAAAATCTATCTTCTCTCAATGCATAATTCATGGTTTTAGGACATTCATAAAAAAAGCAGTTGCCAAAAAATAACAAAGTTAGCAGTCGTATAAATAAAGTCAAAGTCCGGAAATAATTAATCACGTCTTATTGAAAAAAGGAAACAAACGCAAACAAACATGAAATTGTTTCGAGAGCCACTTGTTATAATCCTTACATAATAATAGACCCATTCATAAATACATGAAACCGAGTAATTGCCCACCGAAAGTAGTCGCATTTTTGAAAGGCTACTAAAACAACTCCAATAATAGGCGTCCTCCAAAAAATAGGCGCACTTTTAGAATTGACTCTTTAAGACCTAAAGAGGAAAAGTATTTTCGGAATAAGTTTTCAAATAAGGAGCACCATATGTGACATTTATTCCAAATTTCATAAATGCAGCTACTATACTGCTCCCAAAAGTCTTATTAGCGATACATTATTTTAGCGTTTCATGACGATTACTTTAAAAAAAGAGCCTGGTATGTGCTTATATACCTATGTTAGCTGATAGGCTTCCGGGATGAAAATATATTGCAAAACCCATCCTGTGACTAAGTTGTAAAGATAAAATATCACTTCTTGAAGAACGTATTAGCAAAAATCCACATAATTATTAATGTCCCATCCGGTTTTGTCTTCGTTAGATCGAAAGATTTCTATATCTCCTTTACAATTAAAGCCAGGAAATTTTTTTTTTTTCGTTCAATCAAAATGTCGTTAATTCCGGTATTCGTTGGATCAGGAATCTACTGTATTTTAAATGGCGCAAATTGCTACTTTCATTTATTGATTTCTTCGTTATATAAAAACATCATGAAATGAGACTGCTGAGTAGCAAAAACTTGTTCAAAGTTTGCAGTAAAGACGCTAGAACAACGTTGAAGACGTTGTTCTAGCGTCTTTACTGTGGACTTTAAACAAGTTTTTCCTACTGGGCACGGTCTCAGATGCCACCAAATATTGACAGTGTACTCCCAAATATGACTACACGTTTTTTCTTTATAAGAAACAGCTTTATAAGAAACAGTTCTGAATTTAGATAAAAAAATAAGAAACACAGGACTGAAATTTGGTGAATTTTGGTTACTTAAAATCTCCATTCATTCAATTTTGCGAGTTTGTGGCATATTCGCAAATACTTCTAATGTTCAAGTGAAAGATAAATAGGCTAACTAAAATTTCCCCAAAAAGTCAAATAAAAAAAGTTCACAAAAATATAAAAACTGACACAATATAAAAGACACGACCAACAACTTCACATAAAAACAAAAAGATAATATACCCTACATTTAGCTGAAGTATGTATGTGGTATTGCCATGGAGGTATTGCTGAATTAGAACTGGATTTCATTATGGAAACAGAAAAGAGAATCTCTCACGTGCATTGGTTAATAACTAGCATCGGTACTAGAAAAGTAAATTGAAATATCTTCTTGCATCTTTTAAAACATTCGTTGCCTTTTTGTTTCTTTCAGACCTCCTTAGATAGCAACAAAAAAAACAGAAATTTGAGGCGTATGGCGAAGCCTTTTTGCCTTCCTAAAATATTTCCAAATACTTAAAAATCGGAAAGTGAATTTTAATGGGCGCCAGAATTATGTCACCCTGTTAGACGATATGAGATCTCCTATGAAGTTGTACCGACTCAAACTTTACTTGAGAAAATAAATTCTTTCGGCAGGTACTTAATCGGAAAATACGTTCTCTCCTCGGGCGGGTAGTCGTTCACATGACTTACCATATGTGCGCTGAGTTTCGAAAAAACGTTTTGAGAGACGACGTCAACGACAAAATCCTATTTCAACAAATTACACTCTCCTCCGTCGAGGTGTGATTCAATAATTTAAGAAACAAATAGGAAACTTGAGTTGCCAAACCCTAGTTCTCACTCAAATCCTAAGTTTCTTATAGCAACGTGCATATCTACATAGTTCATCCTGGAACCTATTCTGTAGTTTATTACGTAATATTTATACTGGAAATGTTACAAGATGCTGAAGGGCGTATGACATATCCGGAAATTGTTATGGTTGATACTACTCTAACTTTAAAGCGAGATTTGTTTAGAATATGGTTACAAGAGTTCCTCATACGTGAATGTCCGGTTTCGAAAAATACAAAATAAAAACCAACTTCGAAAAATATATTTAATCATCAATGTAAAAATAAAACTTAAAATAACGGAATCAACTGTAATAAGTTTACCTAGTAGACAAGAACTCGTTCCAAGTCCGCAGTAAAGACGCTAGTAAACGTTGTTCTAGCGAACTTTGAACGTATTTTTGCCCAGTTAGCCAGTGCTAGTTTACATGTCTTCGTAAACACAGAGTGTTCATTCTTTAGCGTACCTGCTATTACATTGTTAATACTTGTTTTTGAGTTTAGAGAACATAAATTATGGAAAAAATTATTTTGTTACTTCTTCTTGCAATATGTCATCAGTTATACGCTTGTAAGTATTGTTAATCATTTTTTTGTTTTGTTGTTTTCTTTAACGCCCAGTAACCTCCTTCACTATATGGGCGTATTCTAGAATTTGAAATTATGTCGGACGGATCATCTATGGACAATCATTTATAGCTTTTTGTCAAACTTGTAGAATTTAATAGATAATAGAGGTTATTGACTTTGTAACGCAGGTACACTATCGGAGACTTATTTTACCAGGGGAATTTTGGTAACATATTTTACCCAAGGGAGCAAATAAGCCCCCCCTATCTAATTCCTGAACTATTAATATTGGATCAATGCAACTTGGCACGATTATAGCCCAGCACAAATCTTTTCAAAACGGTATTAATGTTTTTGCTGAGGTCAGCATTTGTTGCTAGTTGTTGTTTTTTTCAGATTTTTAGGGGAAATACTGGGAATTCGAGATGGGGCTTCAGATAATGGCTAATATTGGAAGAAATAATTGGGACATTGGCCTGAAAAACCCGTAGGGAGGGTGGGGCAAATCCCCTCTCCCTCCTACTTAAGTTAAAAGGGAAATATTCTATACATTACCACAATTTACATTATGACCTATTGAATTTTATGTCGGACATACGAGATAGAAACTAATTTTGAAATCCCAAAAATTTGATCCTGATTAGTATTAATCCCCGGTGCCTTTCTGGGAGGATTTAGCGGAATGTAACCTAAAGAGCATTGGCAATCAAGATAACATTAGTGAATAAAAACTTTAAGTTAAAATTAATATTTTTTCGCCTCTTGGCAGGTTGTCCGATATCTTCAACTCGCCAACTGGTAACTCGTAACACTTATATTATCTCCCTTCCATAGTAGGTAGCTTCATGTAACGTACAGGAACTAAGACCACATGTTTTAACCTATATGAAAATGTGTTTTAAAATTTAATTTTAGTTGACAGAAAATCGAAATCTAACAAAGACGTGAATGGCAACATGCATCCTAGTGGACTTGATTACCCAGGTAAGTACGAACACGCACCATGATAGACTTGATTACCCAGGTAAGTACGAACAATCGCGGTGTGAATGACGACCGTATGTCAGAGGTACATGTGTTCCATGTGTGGCAATGTTTTCAACTTTACATAATAATGTATATTTAATCAACTGTGGACCTGGTTTCTACGCTTGTTAATATAATATCTACATGAGATTGATTTCCATTGGTACATACATCATGTGACGTCAATTTCTACCAATGGAATGCCTTCTTTTGGCTTTCGCAGCGAACAAACTATTTGCTGGTTTTTAATGTTTTAACTTGCATGAAGTGCGTCCTAATTTAGATCAGAACTAAGACTTTCTGAGGAGAGTATTAGGAAGAAAAAGAAAATCCATCGCAATGCGTCGCAGGTTTCTTTGCATACTTCTTTGTGATAGTTTTCTTTTCACTCATTTAGTATAGCCTGAGGCTATGTACGTAGGTTCTTTGAATCTATGATAATTTGTTGATCACAGCACTGCGACTACCATCATATATCTAGCACTACAACCACGAGTACTATTAGGTTTAGTTAGATGCAAATTAGAGATGATGCATATTTTTCTTTTTAGGTGCTCCGTATTTAGTTGAAGGTGATATAATGAGGATGGATAGTCTACAACCTGTAGCGTTTAGTTGGCATAAAACATTATGGATGACAAGAGAAATACCGTATCTTATTACTGGTTCATTGAGTAGGTTTTATATACCAAGTACCGAATAACTCCCCCCCTCCCCCTCCCCTCTCCCTCTGCTTATTAATATACGTTTCCCTAATTCTTTTTACTGAAGGTGAATCAAGAGATGTAATTCTAAGCTCATTAAAACAAATTTCTGATGTCAGTTGTTTGAAATTCCGGAGTAAAAACACATCTGATAAACATTGGTTGAAATTCTATGCAGGCGATGGGTATGTATAATATCTGTTATAACGTATAGTATTAAGACTGATTTCCTAGGCAGATAATCCAGCGTGAAAGCCAAAAGAAGACATTCCATTTGTAGAAATCGGCATTATAAGTCGTGTGCTGTAAATTTCTACCAATGAAATGTCTTCTTTTAACTTTGGCGCAGAATTTCCAGCCTAATAGAAATCTAAATATTAAAACTTAAGGAGTGTGTCTTTGTAGTAAATGTTGTTATCATAAAATCGTGATTCAGTCAACCTCGTTCCCAGGGCTTCTTCTCTCGTGATTCAGCCCCATTCTACTATTTAACATTTAACATGAATTTCATGTCTGCGAGAAGTGCGTTTATTTAAGCGAAATTCTAAATTGCGCATGTGGTTGTAGAACCTATTCAATTGCACATGTAGTAGTAGAACCTATTGAATTGAAACTATCCCCTACAGATCACAGAAAATACCCCTTAATGGCTGACATCCACAAGACGAAAATGTTTGCTGCAAAAGGCAAAAGAAGACAATTCTATTGGTAGAAATTGATGTCACATCGTGTGAGACGTCAATTTCTACCAATGGAATATTTTCTTTTGATTTTTGGAACGAATTTTTTTGCATAGCGAAAATCAACATTTTTTATTGGTGCATTATATGTTTTAGGTGTCATTCGCCAGTTGGAAAGGTATCTGGTGGCAAACCAACAGAGATTTCTCTAGGACAAGACTGTGTTAAAAATCCCATAATTGTACATGAAGTATTGCATGCCCTAGGTAAGCGCCATGGACCGTCGATTATGGCAACATCTCTCCCAGAGTTATTTGGAAATGCAAGAAGTTCTGTGAACGAGGTGGCCGAGTATGGTGCCGAATAACTTTTATATTTTATAATATTTATTTCGCATCAGCAAGTTCTAAATAACTACCCGCTGTATTCGTATTCATTTTTTCGAGAAATGTAAATTGTGTGGTCAATTTCCTCCAAATTTTTATTCGACCACGAAGATTTTCAAAAATGAAATTATTAAACAGGCTGGCTTAAGTAAAGTCAGTAAAACCCAGCTTGAAATCGGTTTACTTTTGTAGAGGCGCCGGGGGAAACAAATAGGATTACTAAAGATGAGATTTACTTCTAAAAACTAAAGTCATACTTTTGAAAAAAATCCAGTGTTTACTTGAGAGTTAGTGGTAACTGTTGGACATCACCGGTAGAGAGAGTTTTTGTAGTACCGTTCTCAGCTTCACAGCTGAAAACTGTACATTAAAAGCATTTCGCTACAGCCCATATCCGACATTATCTTAAAATGGTACGGTTTATACAGTTTATATTTTATTACTGCCAGTTAGATTTTTAACCTTTTTCTTTATAGGCTTCCATCATGAACAAAGTCGGTACGACCGGGATTCTTTTGTTAAGATACATAAAAGCCGTATGATAGATAGTGAGTCTTAGTTTTACATCCCTTGTAGTAGCTCAGTAGTTTCCACTGCCCCACTTCCAATAATATAAATTGAATAGGAATTCTCATAGTACTGCTCTATATTACCTTATCCCCCCCCCTCCCCAGTTAGCCGAAAAACAGAGTTATAAATTTCAAACTGCCCTTTTGTTTGCATAAAGCTCAAATCTGCCCTTAGATTTATAAAATGGAAATTATTGTTTCATCATATTCGAAAATATAATTGAGTATACCATCTATGAGTATACGCAGAGCTTTGTTTGTAACAATATCATTAACATTTTCCAACTTCAGGCGAGAAAGTCCGTAGGAACTTCGATAAGAACCACCTATTTCGAAGTAATACACAAGGAACCGATTATGACTACAAAAGTATCATGCAATATACAAAGAAATCGTTTCTCGGAGATAAAAAGACTGGCAACACGATTGAAAATAAATTTGATCCGAATATGAATATTGGAAATGACAAACTATCTAAAACAGATATCGTTGAATTAAATAGATTGTATCAATGTGATGGTGCGTATTCATTCATGTAGTTTACTTATTTAAAATAAATCTATCCAATGTACAATCAATTTGAAATTCGTAATAGAAATGATAGGACATGGTTTCAAAAACAGGTGAACTTGCAGATTCTTTTCTCCATTTTGGTCGATTTGGAATCATAAATCTATATTACAATTCAGAGAAATATTTTTCAGAAAGACTTGGTTTATGTATCATTTTCAAAAAAAAAAAAAAAATGGGAATGTAAATATTGCAAAAGCCAGCTGAAGGCGATACCACATATCTCTGTATATACTTTATACCCAGTGGGCAATAAACATGTTCAAATACCGCAGTAAAGACGCTAGAACAACGTTCAGTCGTTACTGAGGACTTCGAACAAGTTTTTGTGAGCTGGCTAATGTCTTACGACAATACACCATACATGGAGGTATACAGTATCGCAATCACCAGTCTTCTCACACTGGAAAATTACGTATTTCATCTGTGTTTTCAGTTAAAGAAGGTTGGAGTAACTGGTATGGATGGTCACCTTGTCTATATATGGATAGTTATCAAACAATATGCAACAAAGCAAATGTGCGCATTTGTTTATCCAAAGATAAAAGCAAATGCCGTGGTGTTAATGAATATGGCGTTGAGGAAAATGTCGAAGTTTGTCCCTTAAATGAATGTATTGGTAAGTGAAGGCGTTTTTCCGAGAAATATATTGTTGAATTCAGCTATAATAAGACTGAAAAGACTGCCAAATACTTTCTCAAAAGATTCCATGATAACTACAGTAGAGCCGCCCCTAAAATCGCAATCGCGTCATTTTATCTATGTATAAAAAATAATTGCTTTTGAATTAAAGTTCTCCTGTAGTGAGATTGGAATGAGTTAAAAAATGTCACTACATTACAACTCGTATAAATTTCTACAGGCCACCAGAACTATCTGCGATGGAGTGATCAGTTTGCATCAAAACCATACATGTGACATTTCCGTACAACTAAATCACCATGTGGATAAATGAACAAACATCCCTCTTCACTTTACAGTAAAGAGTTGGTTCTGCATCCAGTAGTATTGGAGTGAGGCGTGAGTTTATAGGAGGACCTCCACTAGGCGAATTCGTTCGCTCAAATCTAAATGAAGCCATTATTACATTGATTGAAAACGACGTCACCTGCCAGGTGACATCGCTTTCAACCAATGTAATGGCTTCATTTATAATTTGAGCGAGCGAATCCGCCTAGTGGAGATCCGCCTTAAACTTCACAATATTACAACACATGTGACTTCCAGCAGAGTACCAGTAGTATATCCATAAATAGAGCCAGTACTTAGCTAGACTATTAAATAGCATTTTGTAGGCATTCGGAAATAGTGGCGCAACGGGAATAGTGACAAATGAGTGCAAAGCACCAATGAGCACGTAATGCAAAAGACTATATCAATTCGGCATTCTTCATGATCTTTAATCAGACCTGCAGAACACTTTAAATCTACTCATATTGACGAGGGTTTTTTCATTTTTTATATAAACAAACTCTCTTTCGTAGTTATTTCAACACATAAGCATATTCACATAAGTGATTTTGTAACTATGCAGTATCCTGATTATAGGCAATAGAAATCGTCATAATTGTTCTTACACAATAGGTCTTAAAGCGTGCAAATAAATAACATATTCAAAAAAGTAACGTTTTGAAAAAACAAGACGAAATATTTTTAAATATTTTGATACTTCCACGTTCGTTTTATGTGACAAAAATTAGGGATGCTCAACTACACTTCGAGCCAGTCCACACAAGGATAAACACGAACAAAATAAACATCATGCCTTATTATGGCAACATATCAAAATCATTAAATCATTAAACTGTACAGAAAATAGTTAGTCTGGACGAAGCCAAATTGTATGGATCCATCGTTAGTTTTTTCTATATTTGTTATGAGTCCGCAGCTTCTCTTCCTGAAGATTTGAAATGCAAGGTAGACAAGTTCAGCCAGAAGTTTACATGCTCTACCAAGGATATCATCGTAATTGACGGTGAAACCATCCGGATTGACAACGATCAGAGTATACAATACACAAAATTCTTTGCATTTTTCAGTTCTTATTCCACAGACTTTGGAAGAGCCAAAGTTCCTACGAAGAGAAAAAAATACAATAATAAAATGAAAGGGAAACCACGAGAGTTTTTTAGCCCTTCTAGATAAACTAACAAAACGAACGAGTAAATAAAACGATATCAACACAAATACCATATTGTAACGATAATAATAACTACACCATACCTTTAAGCAACAGCATCTTGCCACAGTATTTTAAATCAGATCTTGAAATCTTGTTTGTTTTCTACTAAAACTTTCTTACGCACGTTCATTGCTTCTGCTATCTTGGACATTAATATAGAGACTTTTTTCACGAGTAATACATGCCCCAATCATGAAAAAAACGCGGAATACGACCACAGCAAGTCCCCTGAGACTTATCTCAGTGATTTATCTTGTCGACTTAAGAGCTTAGGATCTTAGAACATTTTGCAAACTAGACAAATTCTGTTGCTTCTAGCAGCCTAGTACCCAGGCTTTTGGAACAAAATTATATTTTTTCGCCATTCGACTTGCTAATCAAAATTAATGACTTTTTCTCTACGTTGAAATTTCGAATTTTTGCAAATATTTCACATTGTCCACAGTATGTTTGTCCAAGATTGTATCTTACCCTCCATAAGTTTACGCTCTCCACACTACAGTACCAATATTTCAATTAAAAACTCGTAGCCAAGATCTTGGCTACAATGTGCTAGAGCGTAGGTGAAGCGGTGACGTGACTTTTTCCGAGTTGTGCAAGTCCATTTTTCGCCTTGAGATTTGCCGCCGTAAATTTAGCCCGGTTTACATAGCCTGAGTTCCAGTCCCTAACTACGACAAGTACTACTACTTGTCGTAGTTAGGGACTGGAACTCAGGCTAGATTTACATTACCCCATAAATAAGGTTCGGTTTACATGGGCTGCAAGTCTAGTGCTTAGCTTGCAATAATTGACAGGTTCCTGTAAAAATTTTCTTTAATATTGTTGATGTATTTATGAATCTTAGTTTTACATTATAGCCGCTGAGAATAGGGGTCATTGGGGTAATTGGGCACACTATAGTGCGTGTTCAGGATCATGTGGATGGGGCCAATCAAAAAGAACACGAAAATGTGACAATCCAGCCCCATCTAATGGAGGAAAACTTTGTGAAGGTAGATCATTAGAAAGGAAGTTATGCAGAAATAAAAGATGCGGAGGTAAATTACTGGATATTTTAGGTTGATTTCCATTAGGTGGAAAATTTCGCACGAGAGCCGAAAGAAGGCATTCCATTTACATTATGAAATGTCAATTTCTGTCAATGAAATGTATTATTTTGCCTTTCGCGCGGAATTTCCCGCTTAACCCTATTTGGGCCGGACTTTGGATTGGTTGAAATGGCTGGGGGCGGATCTCCCCCTCTCTCCTTGAGATCTCAGGATTAACATACGGTCATTAAACTTAGTAGGGTAATAGTACACCATCTAATAAACATTATTTTAAAATAAATATTTTCTTGCTGACGTCATCATTTTTTGCTGATGTGCTCAATATTCACCTTACTACTATTCACCTTACTACTATGAATTGTTTTTTGAATTGTTGTTCTTTCGAAGCCTATAACTTTTATTTTAAAGCTGATTTTTACATTCCGTTTTGAGATTCAGAAAGATAATACTATGTTTTATAACATATCTTCCAAGTTTTCCATAAAATAGTCAGAATAGGGCGCCAAAATTAAAAAAATACCAAAATATCAAAATATCAATCATGGCATCACCAAATGATGTCACGACTAAGTGACGTCATAATTATAATGTCAACACAAAGATAATGATTCAATTATTCATTGATTGTTTGAAGGCTATATAATTGGTAATCAATGTGTTATTTAACATTTGTATTTTTTGCTTTTTATAAGGATTTAATGGACAATTTGAAAAGTGGTTTCAAGAGATGGCTAAAACTTTGGGAACTCAAGTTTCTTATTTGTTTCTTAAATTATCAAAGTGAAAACTGTATGTTTTGCTAACAAACATAAAATCTTAACAAAAGATACAAAATGAAACAGTTCGTTTAACAGTTCGTGTATTCTGTTTTAGAGGCTAAAATATGGAATAGAATATATGGTTGTTTCTTACCATTCGCAAATTTCAGTTCTGTATTTGTTAGTTTTTCATCTAAATTTAGAACTGTTGCTTATAAAAAAACGTGTAAAAAGGGTAGGAGTAATGGAACATGTTGAGAAATGTCAACTCGAACCTAATTGAATTCATTTAGGGGTCCATGTAAATGTTGCAATGCATGTCTAACAATAGATACTGATACCGGTGTTTGTACCGATATGACCGAATACCTTGGCAGGCAAAATACTTGATACCGTAGGTGAAGTGACACGTGTTTATAGCAAAAAGAAGCGTACCGGAAAGCTACAAAACATTGATGTTATTTAAATTTTATGCTGGATGTACTTGACAAGATGAAATTCTTTGTGACATGCCTAATCCCACGTTTAAGGGTTCCCCCTCTTTTAAGGGTGTATGCGCCCTGTTTCGTATAAGAGCTCTTATACGCCCTTAAAGGTTAAAAAAATAAAGGATAAAAAATTAAATGCAACTTTTGCATCCATTAAAATGACATATGCTCAGATTTATATGCAACTTTTTTGGACACATTAGAACACAAAACAACATTTTTCTACTTTCCTCATCCCAATTCTTTTCATACAGTCACCAGTGCGGCTCAATGTTTATGAACATGAGCGTTTGAATCTTTTGTTTGTAAACGCAGGGTACCTTAACTTCATTGTTGCGCTTATTTTCGCGCTTTCCAGTTTTTTGACATGTTATTTAATTTCCGTTCTGTATTTCTTTATTTCCCAGTTGGCAAAAACCTTTATACGTTGTTCTAACGTTATTTTTCTGACTTTGAACGGGTTTTTGCCGGCTGGATTATAGTCTTTGTTGTTTTTTTTAATAAAGATGGATGGCGGTTAAAAATTGCGCATGCGCCCTTTCCGTTACAACTTTCACGATAAAACTTTCAAAATTCTACAAGGAAAATCTGTTTAAGCGTGCAGCGCCCTTAAACGTGGAATTAGGGTATATCTCAAAAGTTATAATTGATAGGAACATGTCAGATCAATATTGAAATAATCCGTCAAAGGGACGTCGTCGTGTCGCTATGCTTCTGTACTTGTTTTTTTTTTGACTAAACGCAAACTTTCCTTTCTCATTAATTTTTTTAGGTCCTAGTCCTAATGATCAAAGTTTTGATAGCTCTAGTTTTGGAAGGTGGAAACCAGTCCCATCAAACGGTTTTACATTGAAAAAAACGAGTGGTTGGTCAGGTGGTCCCAAAAAAGATCATACCTCTGAGTTGAAAGGTATAACTGGTAAGTGAGATTTTTTATGAATACCTTTAGGCGCAACAAATCTGTTGCAAAAAAAGGGGATAGGAATAGATTAGGAGATGGGGGTGGGGGTGGGGGGTGAAAATCCTTCCAAATTTATTAAGTGGGCGGTTGAAATAAGAATCGCTCTGTGGTGGTTTGTGGTCGGATTTGAGTGGTAATTCTTTCCAGTGATCGTCTAGCTTGTTTTTTAATACGTTTATGTTTTTAGCGTTGACGACATCTTTTGATAGACTATTACATGTGCCTACAACGCGGTAATAGAACAAATTTGATTGAACTCCTATCGTACTGATTGTATGATCTACTTGTGCTGTCCTGGGGTCGAAATGACGCCGATTGCGATGATTTGTCATATCTATGAAAATGTTTATATGTCTCATCACATCTCCACGCGCTCTTCGATACACAAAGGTAGAGAGAGATCTAGTTTCTTAAGTCTTTTGTTATATGGCAGGTCGTGCAGACCATCGACAAGTTTATGGAACGCTGTTGGACATTGTCAATGTATTGACGTATTTCACAAGATATGGTGATCAAACAGCCTGCGCGTACGTAAGACGAGGCCAAATGAATGTTATGTACATTCTCTTGAATAATTGACAATCCAGGAAACCTAAGTTCCGTCGGATTAATCCCATTATTGTGTTTGCCTTATTATTCTTTTGTGACTATACTCTTCAAAGTTCAAGTCTTCGTCTGTTACCACTCCTAGATCTCTTTCGTCGAAGCCATGCTCTAATTCCTTACAATATACCTTATATAGATGGGTATGCTTAATATTTACGAATTTACTAATTGTCAACATATGCCATTTGTCCGGATGAAACGTAAGCGGCCACTTATTGGGCCAATTATTCAAAGAATTCATATCGGTTGTCAGGTAAGTGAGTCTTTGCGCGATACAATGCGGTTGAAGCAAATAGTAGCCCTTGATATTGAACATTTTCTATGAGGTCATTAATATATATATATATATATATAATGAAGAGGTTAGGTTCTAGGACATTACCTTGAAGAATGCCACTGAGCACAGGCGAAGATTTTCATTCTGTTCTATTCACATTAACGACTTGTGTGCGACCACTAAGAAAAGCTTTATTCCAACTGAGTATCTTGCCAGTTACACCAAACGATTCTAACTTACCAATCAGTCTTTGATGGGGAACGCAATCAAGAGCCTTTGAAAAATTTAAATAGACAGTATCTACAAAGCCCCCTTTTACAATGGGATCTATGCACTTGTCTACGTAATTAAGAAGTTGAGTCGTAGTCGATCTACAGCTGATAAATCCGTATTGTTTTGGAGACTTTTTGATCAGTTAGATGTTGCATGATTACTTGTTTAATGAAGACTTACATTAATTTACACACGAACGAAGTAAGACAGATCGGGCATTAATTTTGATTTTATACTTGTAGCTTCAAGTAATATTTTTGTTGTAGGTTATTATGCTTCAGCAGTAGGAATAGCAGAAGATAATCCTAGTAAAAGTAAAACACAACTGTGGAGTCCAGCCATTATTTCGTTCGAAGGAAAAAAATGTATTTCGTTCAGTTATATGTTGAATGGTGACACCCTTCATCCAACTTCAGCTTTGTCATTGTTTGTTAAAGAAGGCAAAAGGCATGTTAATTTGACATTCAATAAAGGGGGACATCAAGGAAACAGATGGAAGAGGGCAACTATCGATATCGAAGACAGGAAAGAACCATTTCAGGTATACTTTACACTCTCGAAAAGTTTGCTTATTTAAGTTTTATGTAGCACTCTACCGTATTGATTTTCTACACTCCTCTAACCTTTTTGTGCTCTATTGTGACTGTCAATGCCGGAAAACCTAACGAGTACGGTCCCCTATATCTCCGTATTGGGCCTGTGTATTGGGCCTGTGTATCGTCATATATGGAAATACACAGTCCGAATACGGAGAAATATGGGACCGGATTCGGTAGGTTTTCAACGTTGTTTATCGTTGTTTACTATTTGATAACCTACGTCAGAATAATATTTGTAAATTTCCGTATACTGGTCCTTCTTATCTAAAAAGCTTCTTTATGGTAATGAACAACTTATTTTTGTTTCAAATAATAAAACTATCTCTTTCGCAACGCAATCAGTTTGATGAACTTAGGGATGATCATCCTTAATTATATTGTCTGATTTTACACTTATGCCTATATATTTAGGGAACGTTGTCTTACACGCTGTGGGTCACCTGGATTCATAACTTTCGAACAGACATTCTTTTCTCTATTTCATAATGTTTAGGGGGTAATACGGACAATACAAATATTTGATAGTGTGACCACCTTTGGGAGAGAATTTTGTAAAATATTGAAAAGCAGAAGGTTGTAGTCTTTACAAAGGAATTAAAATAATGGATAAACATTTCTTCAAAGTCTGCAGCAAAGACGCTAGAAATATTGCATTGGTGAATTATGTGCAGATGTAATTTGTTACTGCCTTTATATATTTATGGTTGATACTCCGAGTCTTGAATGGAAATGAATTTATTGTAGAAAGGAGAATTGAATATGCAGATATTTTTCTGTAGGCATTGAAGCGGTTGTTGACGTTCTAAAAGCTATGTAAACCACCATCACTTTGTCACGCAATTATGCTAAGTTAGCATTCTTTCTGACTTTAATGTTACTGGTTTATAACTAGCTACGTGCCACAGTTATCATGTTTATCAAAAATACCAACGTCTTTTTATATTTTTTGTTTACATTATGTGTTGAGAGAATTTTCCAGCCGACAAAAACATGTTCAAAGTCAGCCTTAAAAACATAAGTTAATGGACGTTGTTCGACCGTTATATTTTGACTTTGAACAGGTTTTTCCTGGTTGTTTACAATATTTTAGAAACAGAAAGAGCGGACTATCTCCGATGGTATATACACAAGTTAACACCACAAGTAACACCACAAGTACACAGGAACAACAACTATATTAAGCAAGTCTTCAACCTTTAAACTTTCCTGTTCTTTTATAATGCAGTGTGTATATATCGCCCTCTACTTTTTTTATATCTGGCAATTTCTTTCGCCCTAAATTAATTGTTTAGCAATTATTTACCATTTTATCAATTTTTGGGGCGATTGTTTATTTTGACCATTGCTTAGGGACCATCTCTAAAATTCGTTACCACGGGAAGAGTGCTGAACCAATGATCTTGCAATTGATTGGTCTCTTCGTCCCGAAGAAACCAATCAATTGCAGGCTCATTGACTCTTTATCATAGATTAATTTTTCTTATTATCTAATTATTGAATTGTACTTTTTTAAAGCTGCTAAGATATCTGCTTTTGGTAACGAATTTTGGAGATGGCTCCTTATAAAAAAAAATAGATGTATACGATTAGTCGGAATCCTGTAATTGTCTTATCCAATTCATTGCCCCCTTGCTATGTAAGTTATAGACTAGCAATATCATTCTCTTTAGTACTACCTGCAGTACTGCCTACCATTTCCATAGGCACCATATATCATAATTTTGCTATTCTACCTGTGTTTACTAGATTCATGAATCAAAGAATAATTTATCTTAATTATGAATGTTTCTATAATTCTTAACATTTTTATGACTCGTTTCGAAAATATGTTTTCATATAAAAACATGTTTTTAGACTCGTGTTCAAGTTTTTGACTCGTGTTCGTATTTTTTTGACTCGTGTTCATTTGTGTTTATTCCTGTTTGTACTCGTGTGTAACCTTAGCCTTTGATGGTTCCGCGTATAAAAACAACGAAAGATTAGATGACGTTTCTTCTCATGATTAATGAGATTGCTAACTTGGCACTCTCTTTCACATAATCTTTAGGAAATTCCCCAGATGCCTCTGCTTTCTTCCGCGTACATCATTTCTTAAGCTCTTGTTTGTCTATCCTAACCTCTGCGGAGAATTTAGTTTAGTAAATTTAATCTGATGTTGGGTACAGATTATACAAATTATAAAAATCTATTTACATTAGCCTGATTCTGAATTCAGCTGTAAAGCCTATTCCCCACTTATGCAGTCGTAAAGCAGATGCAAAAATATAAAACAGTTTTGATATTCTTATGTTTGGGTCATAAGAGTGAAACATTGTGGTTTCTCTACGAGACGCCCGTCTTCTTGAAGCTGGTTTGGTAATTTTGGTAATTTTGGCGTCCTATTCCGTTAAAACAACATAATTTGATAAAAAAAACTGAAACTCTGTTAAAAACATTGTATTACCTTTCTGAATCTTCAATTATAACGCAAAAATCAGCTTTTACAACAAAAGTCTATGAAAGAATACAAATTTCAAAAAAGAAATCATAGTAAAGTGTGATTTTTGATGACGTCAGCAAAAAATTAATTTCTCAAAAATGTTTATTAGATTTTGTAGTATTACCATTCCAAGTTTCAGGACAATGTGCGGAATCCGGTCCCTCCGGCCATTTCAACCCGTCAATAGCCTGGCCCAAATAGGGGTAAATCACGTTTTTGTTTGTTAATAAGGTCCAACCTAGGGCTTCTTGCCTTTTCGAGGGCAAGAAACCCTGGAAATGAGGTTGAATAAGACATTCTACATATTTCATACACAGCTTTATTGACAAAGAATGGGGATGAATTCCCGGCAAGAAACTACCCGAAAACATGAAACCTCTCTCGCACGCCCACTAATTTAAAGTTATAAACCCTTTTATTTTCGATACTAGCTCAGCGTGAGATCCTACTGAATACGGTCCCGTATTCGAACTGTATATTGTCATATATGGCAGTCATAAAACGGCAAGGACAATAATTTCTAGAAATTTGCACACCAACTGCTTAAAGATGGCTCGATAGGAGAATGTTATTGGATTAAAACTTTGGTATATTCAAACATTTTCAATAAAAATCCGGAAACTCTGTGAAAGAAAATTTAAATACCTAAGCAAAACTGCAAACAGAATGAAAA
>JAULBZ010002865.1:0-17730 GCA_032360805.1 Neoturris breviconis
GTTATCTAACTTTTCGTAACTCGGGATTTATTATTAATTTAGACACAATTAAAATTCCCGAGTTATTTAACTCGGGATATTAAAATTTCCGAGTTATTTAACTCGGGAATTTTAAGTTATTAGAATTTTTTATGATCAAAAATTTAAGTGTAATGCTAATTCTCATATCTTTCTAATGTTAATTCAGAGAGCGACTTATTTTTTTAAAAAAAATCAATAAAAAGTTTTTTTATTTATTATAAGGATTTGACCAGAATCACATTTGGACTTAGAAAATTTTTGAATATTAACTTTTCAAAGAGACTTTGACGATGAATCTTTTTGGCAGCTATTTTGTATTTTGGGGAAGCTCCCTCCTCAATTTAGAATTTAGAAGATTCTGCCCCCTACCATATTATGTTGTATAACTTTTTAACCATAGTTCATTTAACTATAGTTATCATGCTGAAACTTTCCAACATTTAATAAGAATCTAAAACACACATACGCTTAAAATTTGAGCTTTATATCATCTTCTAATCAGTATTTCTGGGTCATAACCTGAAACCACATATTTTAAAGTGGGGAATCATTTGAAAAGCTTTTATAGAACACTTTTAATTGCAATTCTTAGGATGTTGAATTATTTGTGATAATATTATGAATTGTGGAAAGTTTCAAATACTACAAGTGGTTCAATAGTTATGGAGAGTGGGTGGAATCTGCTCCCCCCAGTGTTACATAGCCCTAAAATGCCCAGTAGGGTTAAAAGCACAACTAATACTTTGTGTACATAATGATATGATGTATAATGTGTGTATGCAATTCATATCCACTGGAGGAGTGATTTTCGAGCATTGCTTCAGGCTATGCTATGAAATTTAACTACTCTCCTCAAATGTGATTTGATATGTTACTTTAGTAAAGGTGTTCCAATTGTTTGTTTGACTTGAAACTTTATCAAATTATTAAGGACATGAAATCCTAATGCCATGTAAAATTTGGGTGTTTATGCTTGATATGAAATTTCACTACTCTCCTCACAGTGACCTAATATAATTTTACTTTGAAAAAGGTGTTCCAATTGTTTATTTGACCTGAAACTTTACTATCTTAATAAAGACACATTTCAACTACTGTATAATGTGTGTATGTAAATCATATTTATGTGCTTAGGTTTAACTTTCACTTGGTTTGGTGGGCTACTTTCAATACTGTACCTTTGATTTAAGTTTGTGTACATTTATGTTTAAGAAAAAATGTGGCTGCTATTGTTATACAAACTAAAAAACATTGAAAATATTGTGTGCTCATTATACTGGAAGTATTTCTGTTATTTAAGCATTGTTGTATCTTTAGGGACAAGCATCATTTCATTTATTTCCACATCTTAAACCACTGAAAGAAATTGAAGGTATGTGGATAGTTTTAAGAATTTTCTCTCTTCTTGTTTATCTTTTATTAGGAATACTTCAAAAACTGACAGAAAGAATCATTTTTCATTGAATAAACTATTTTAAAGAAATGATTTTAACGATTTAAAATGTGATAACAGTTTTTTTTATGTTTTATTAGTTTTCCCATTATTGGTTTTTAGCCCACCAAAAAGTTTGGATGTGCTATTTCTATCACTTTTGGCAGTTGCGGCAGACCACTTTTCTTAATAGGCCATGTTTCTAAAGTGCTATCTTTTTGGAATTTAGTACCTACATGCGAGGCAATATTTTAGAAGGGTTCACCAAATATTTTTTGATTTTAACCACTATCAGGCTTTGCCATAAATATTTAGGTACGCGTGCGATGATTCGCACACGCTGGAGCTTCTAGGCATGTGATGGTGTGCGATGTAAAAATGATGTCATCATAACGGGGTTTTTTTTTTACCTTCTAGGCAAATTGGCAAATTCTGAGTCAAAATATAATAATAAAATGTTTTGTCAAAAAACGATTTCTACGTCCTCTACTATAGTTGTTCTATGGGCAACGGAGACAATTGTTTCAGGTCGGTTGGCAAAATAAAAATATTTTTTATGAAAGTGTAGAGTCGCTGCGGAACTCAGAAAAATGTGAATGAAGTTATATTTGTGCACTTTAGTCAGCTCATTTAATCTCGTCCTTTGGTATAATTAATGTGGCAAATGATATTAGTTAACAGTAACTTTCGAAACTCACATTAGTAGAAGAGGAAAATTACTTGGTACGAAGTTGGAATACAGTGTATAACGAAAACACGGAAACCCTTAGATATGACAAAATTGAGAGTCAGATATTGACTGATAGCGGTACTGTTTTAAACATCGAATATAAGTTCTTTATAAAAATATTTTATTATGTTAATAAAAAATGAAAATTATTGTATTTTTAAAGAAAATGTGTTCTTCTGTTGCATGGTTCTATTCTCTAGGTAGTTTTTATTATAATAGCAGATGTTGGAAAACATCTTATTAAAAGATCTAACAAAAGATAATGAATAATAAAATTTAAGGGTCCATTCTTTTCAGACATGGTTTCCAAACCGCCAAACCAGTTTGCCAACTAATCCATTTTTATAGTTTTGTTTGATTCAAACTTAAAACCAGTTTGCAAACTATCCAAACCTGCTTCCTACCTCTTGGTTTGATTAAAGTTTGCACAAACCAGTTTGCAAACCGTTTTTTTTAAAATTGATTCAAAAATAACGTTGCAAACCTCTACCATTATGAAATTTTTAAGCTTTTAATTTATTAATTTGCATGAAAACATCGCATAACGATACCAATGCAATATCGACTGAGGCTATTGCATTGTAAGGTAATAATCATGTATCTTTTATTTGCTGTTATATATATTGTATTTACATAATTTGCATGGAGGCAATCCCGTCATGCTCTTTTAAAGACTACATATGTTCACATTTATTTAATATACGAGATGTATCAGCTGAAAAGTTAAAGTGACTATTAGTTATATAGCCTACGTACATTGGCCTATATACATAGGTTATGCAATTCTAGCATGTATACCAAACCTTGGTAAATAACTTTAGTCGACAATGATGAGTTTTCACACACTAATATTCTTCTAATTCAGGAAAATAAAGGGTCTGGAATATAAAATAAAATAAATAATATCGTTAGAGTGTGTGTGACCAGACACTTCTCCACCAGAAGGAAATCATGACAGTTAAAATACCTTACATATTACAGCTGTGGGATTATTTGGAAGATCAGAATAATAACTGTGATGAACATAAAACGAATTTTACTCCTTCTAACACAAGAATTATTCTATTTTAATATTTACCATATCATTGGTTTCACATTGGTTGTACATAATTGTATACCCGAAGGTAGGCAGGCTATGGAAATGAGAGCAAGGAGGGAAATTGGCTATTATTGAAAGATAAGGAATATGTAGCAGTAGGGACAAGTCTTTTCAGTATGTAGCAGAGAGTCTCGATATCTGTTTTGATTATTTCTTTTACTTTTGCAGCATCTTTACTTCTACATACTGTACATATCCCCTTTTCCCATGGTGTTTCTCATCAAATTCTTTGGGGTTTTGCAGAACATCTGTCATTTTGATCTGTTTTTTTTATGTTCTGGGTAGCTATAAAACTGCAAGTAGAAGTCGCCGGATGGTACTTGGTATTTATGTGGTGTAGTTGTGTGAGATCAGGCTTTCGGCGGAATTCAAATTTGGATGTGGATATCATATGATAGTCTGCCTAGTGTAGGTGTAGCGTGGGTTGACCAAATTTTCCTAGGAATCACTTTAAAAAGATTTTTAAAATATTGCCAACTTTATTTGCGAAATTTTACACACACGTTCTCACACAAGATTTTGAGAAATTTGATATGAACTAATTTACCATTTGATTGGTTAGTCAGAAAGTTAAAGAATTTGATTGGTTCAGCATTTTAATAATATCTTTGCTCATAAATGATTATTTTGTAATGACATAAGTGTTATGGTAAAAAATATGCAGAAGAGTAGTGAGAAAATTATTTTCAGTATAGCTATAAATATATTTAATGGTGATAATAATTCAATTTCCATGTAGAAGGCAGAATGCACAAGGAAATGGGTTAACTTTGTATCTTTCTACTTAAGTTTTTGCGTAAGAAAGACTTCCTGTACTTTCTGTTGTTGGTTTATATTCATACTTAATCAATTGACAGCGTGTGATACCCTGAGTAGTTTAAAGGCAAAATGGCAGCCATATAATCATTGAATTTCTGAATGTCGTATTCCCAGCAGTAGGTGTACATTCATACTTGGTCACTTGATAGCTTGTGACGTCATGAAAGGAAAAATGGCATCCATAGTTTGACATCATAGTGATTTCCTGAAAATTGTACTTTCATTAGTAGCTTTAAATATTTATTTGGTCTCTTGACAGCTTATGTCACTGTGATAAATTTAGAGACATAATGACAGCCATGGATGGCGTTATAGTGATGTTTTAAAAATCATACTTCATGTTGTTGGGTAACTGCACACTTGGTCACTCAAAGTTTCTTCCCTAAGGGCAGGCTTTTAAAACATCCATTTTTAATGAAACACTTATTGGGGGAAATCACTATTCACAGAAGGCAATAATTGCAAAATTTCAAAGAGGGGAGGGGCTTATTCGAGGGAGGCACTTATCTTGCGATATTCAATATTCTTATAGAACCTTGGGACCTGAGACCCAGGACTCAAAATCTAAATATAAGTCCGGGTGCAAGACCTAAAACCTGGGACCAAGGACACACAACCCCTCAAATAGATTATGCGACACTTTTGAATTTTAGCAAGCAATACACACCACAACCAAAACGCAAGTGCTGAAAATGACCACTAGAAGTCCCCTGAGATTTATCTCAAAGATTTATCTTGTAGACTTAAGACTTAAGATCTTAGGACTTTTTGCGAACTCAACAAACTTTGTTGCTTCTAGCAGCCTAGTACCCAGGCTCTTGGTACAAATGCGAATTTCCGTGCAATCCGTCTTGCTAATCAAAATGTAAGTCTTTTTGCCTAAGTTGAAATTTTAAATTTTTGACAAATTTCACCTTGTCTCAAATATTTATATTAGGGGTTGTAGGACCCAGGAAACAATGGAAGAATCCGTCTCTAAGGACCGCTATATTGATATGCATTTGTCTTGAAACTGATAAGCTCTTGTTCGATTTATGCATGTTCTCTATTTTTATTTATTGTATACATAATACTATTATAATAATACTAAAATAATTTCTTCAAAACATTAAAAGCATACATTACTAGACTATAACATAAGCAAATTCTCTAGTTTTATTTAGTGTATACATAACGCTATGATATAGTATGTGAATGTAATTCATATTTATGTGCTAGGTTTGACTTTCACTCGGATTGGTGGGCTACTTTCAATATTGTACCTATGATATTTTACTCGTGTAATCAAAAATGATTTTTATGCTCCAGGTGTTGGTGACTATCTAACTACAGAAATTTCTGCATCAAAACAGAAAAAATTCAATTTGGTTATGTTTGTTGATACACCTGGTTTAGTTGATGGTGACATGCTATACCCTTTTGATGTTAATAAATCTATTGAATTCCTTGGTAAGTATTTCTTTATAGTGATATTCTGCATATGAATGAATTGATATTAAATGTTGACTAAATAATTACTTTGCATTAGTACTACAATGTCAATTGTCAGTGATTTTGTTTTATTCACACTGGTGCGAATTTATTGGTGTGAATTAAAGCGAACCGCATGCATTTGTGTTCGATTTTTAATACCCTCCTGAGTTTAGTGAGTATGAATAAGCTTATTGCAATGATGTGAACTAGACTTTATTATTGTTTCATCATCTACTTTACACTTCCTATGTTTATTTGAACATTTGTCTACAATTTTACAAACCTCTACTTCTTGGCAATAATAACCTTTAGTCTCAGTGTAACCCTTAGTAAAAAATATTTAGCTGTACATTTTGGTACTTGTGAATAGATCACATGTGTAAATTTAAAATGTGTTTTATGTTTTCAGGTGGTCTTTGTGACCTTGTTTTTGTTTTCTTTGATCCAATTGGTCAAGCTCTGTGCAAAAGGACTCTGAACATCGTTGGTATGTATGTGTATGTACATCATATTTGGTTAAATCAATCCTGAGCATCATAAAATTTTCTATGCACTGGCAATCTGTGGGGTGTGTTTAACCTTATTCAGCCGGTGTGTGTGTAGAGGGGGGGAGGGGGGTGGATCCCACTCAATTAATTAGCACCCCTAACGTATGATCTTTCAAGAATTGGCAACCCCCCCTCTCTCCCCACGCAAGTACAATTTACCCAAAATAAATCAGTACAAACAATGATTTCTAGATATTGCTTTTCAACTAGGTATATACTTTTAGTATGATCTTGTCAATTTTATCTTTTACGTCTTAAAAGTTTTTTTGAGATCTTTTATGTTTCACATTGATTTAAAATTAGCACATGCTCATTGTCTGAAACTTTCTCTTAATTCCTTTAGAGCATTTGAATGAGACACATACTGATCGTCTTCGTTTTTTCCTGAGTAAAGCTGATACTGCTGGAACAGAAAGTGATCGTCAACGTGTTCTAATGCAAATTACCCAAGAATTATGTAAACGACCTGGATTAAATAAATGTGGATTTGATATGCCAACAATATTTATACCCTCTCTCACTGATAAGGTATATTATTTCCCTTTACTTATTTTGTCAGTTTGATCTTGTTAAAAAAGAAGCATGTTTTCTTAAGATAGGTTTGTGCAATACTGGTCGATTAATGTCAACCTGGCAAAAATTATGTTGTTTATATGATTTGGTATCTAGAATTTTTAGCACATGATCTAACCATTTGATGAAATAAAAATAACATGATCTTCCTCCTCACCTTCCTTACCACATTTTTATAATAACTTCCAAACCACTATAGCGGTACTGCTATAACTTTCTTAGTTTTAGTATAAATAAATTTGACACATGCTGACAAAAGTTGACGATAATATCTCTCATAGATCATAATAATATGGATCTTATCTAGTAAATATATCAACATAGTGTTGCTAGTGTTATTATTTAGTTTAGGAAAAAAGATTTTTAACAATTAGGCAATGGTGGTTTCTTGGGAAATTAAATAAGATTATTTCCGAATAAGTGCCTAGTTTTAAATATATCCCAAGCCCACTGTAATTCTTTTATTATTAGTGGCTTTATTTGATCATTTGTAATTTCTAAAGTGATGAATGAACCTCGTTGCAATTCATAGGTTTCTTCACACAGAAATTGTAATCTTCTTGCTTTTATGTAATGTATAGCAAATCAAACTTTTGTAATTTAGCCTGCAAGATGTGAAAATCAAATAGAAACTGTCTGTAAAGAAATTGATAAAACAATAAATCAAACAATACAAAATACATTGAACAAGTTTGAAGTAGATTGTACAAACGTTAGTGAAAGAATAATTGACATATTAGAAGAAGATAGGTAATTCTAACTGAATCTTGAATGTCCAACCTACTATGAGCAATAAACGACAATAAGTGTATGGTAAACCTACACAAGATTCTTAACTGTTGGATATCTGTCACCCTTATTTTGAGAAGTCGCCCTGATGGAGACACAACAAAGGATTTGTTTGTTTAACTAAACGAAGGAAGTCATTGTGGCATTTCTATTAGGTTGATGTCTCAACTAGTTGCCAATAGTCTCTAACATGATTCATGTGTTGTCTAACATGCCTGTACCTGTTACCATCTATGTATGCAAATAATAGTGTAATAATAATAGTGTGCAAAATTAGTCACTATGAAGGAGTAGAGAGTAGATGACAGAACCTGTTTTGTTCTTATTTTGAGCTCTATGTGTGATATATAATGTAATAATAATCATTTTTCTTTTGTAGAAACCAGGGGAATTCAAATCTTCGTTCATCAATCATCAGCTTCTTCTTACTAATGCTTACCTGTTGTATTGGCATGTTTTTATCACTTAGTTTTTTCAAATTAGATTTCTTAAAAATAAATGAAATCAAACCAATTATAGTAAGTACAGGAAATTATGAATAATCAATGTTTTTTTTAGCATAATTTAGATTTTGAATTCTGAAGCTAAATGATCACTCCTCCACAGTAATTGTTCTTATAGTTTTTAAGTTGTGAACTAGAGAAGTGCGTTTGCTCTTCTACAGCGATCAGTGTTTTTTTATCATTATTATTTTCGAGCACTGACATTTGTTGTCGTCTAGACATTGATTTTCTTTTTCTAGTGAAGAAGCCAGTCAAATTACGGTCGACTTTCATTCAGTTCAAAAACTGAAAATGGTCAATATAATTAATAATCGAAACTTATTTTGAGACTGTTGTAGAAGCTTTAAATGATAGGATAGAAATATTAGATGAAGGTTTGTGGCCAAGATACTCGTTGAACCGTCTGAAAATTTGGTGCCAAAACTAATTTTACAATTATGTTCCATCATCAAAGGGATAATTTAACATATTATTATTTGTGTATGTCAGCACTTTCTTAGTGATGTCATCATATGTGTATTTGACTCCAATTTTCTTTTTTCAAAAAAAATATGTACTACATAGCATCGAAAAGTTTCAGACAAAAATAAGTTTTGACGTAAAGGCTTGTTGGAAAGTTTTTTTGAAATGTGTACTTTTGAACAAAAATTACTATAAGTTCAAAAATCCAGGTCACACTAACGAATGGTTAACTTTACTTATAAAGTATAAAAACTTTAAAAGTCTCTCTGATACATGCTAGTTGTGTTCTTTTGTATTTTTAAGGTTCAGTAATCCCTCTCTGCAGCATTCTTGTGGTTTATATGAATGACATCCCCTTGACACCTGCCGAGAAATGTCAATAGCGCCAAAATTATTGTTTGAAATAGCGACTTGTATTATCTGAAACTTTCTTTGCCAAAGTATTTTGTTCGAAAGTTTCATTTGCCAAACTTTTCGATGTTAAAGGAGCACTCTCTCGGTGGTTGATTTAAATGACACCCATTTTAATCAGTTTGTTGTCATAGAGCGAAAAGGGAAATTTTGCTACTTGGAAATGCTTTCAAATCCACATAGACAGTCACACCTGCTTCCAATTTTTGTTGCGAAATATCTAATATACACTGGAGTTACTTTTGCAATGTAAATAAAGTTGCAACTCTCTTCAAGAGAAATAACTGAGAAGGAAAGAAAAACCTCACCCAGAATATCTTGTATGTTTCTTCTCAATTTTTTTTGTCACCAAACACTTCATCCTTTAAAAACATCACCGTGTGTTCACTATTTCAATATTTTAGATAAAGTTTTCTTTATATTTATAGCGCACATTTACTAAAAACTTCCAACACGATCAACAAACAACCACGAATGACCACCATTTTGTAAACATTGTTGAAGAAATAAAATATTTGAAACAGTACTGACCATTTGGCGCGTTTTATTCCTATTATGCAATAAAATTCCACTTGTCTATTATGTAAAGAACTTGATTACAGAAAGTTTAAGCTCTGTTTACATTGAATATATAAATATGTCTGCGGGAAATTTTAAATGTTTGACAAACAAATAATGTCTACTATTTTCAGAAAGTCTAAGAATAGTAGCGTTTAGTAGCGTCTCCCAGCCGGTGCTTAACCAATTTCCAATCAATGAGTTAGTTGCAAAAATATTCCAGAAAGGAAACAGTGTAAACCAACTGTTATGTTCGATTATGGTTTATCATTATATTTGTTAGACAGGTTTTTTATTTTATTCATATCTAAAACCCCAAGATGAGCAAAATGTTGTGTTTCAAAGTCAGTATCACCACAGAAAAAATGAAAGGATACAAAGGATACTAAATCAACTCGATATGGAGGCCTAAAAATTTCTCTCTCTCTTCTATTACGTCGTCAAACTCAGCTTTTTTATTTTTCGTTTATAATATTGCGTGGTTAACTACAAGTTTCAGTTGTTTACATTATTTTCACATTTCTTTAGTATTTATTTGGTCTGCTTTATATTGCGACCACGTGGGATAAAATGTGTCACTTATTTATTGGATTCGCTTTTCAAAAATCGAATGTAAACAAACACGGGAGAGTGCTCCTTTAATGTATTTAGGGTAAAATTGAAGTAGTTCTGTTTTGTATTTTTAAGTTTTTGGGTTTTGAAGGCTAACGTCTTGTATTTTAACAAAGTAAAATGTTACCTCAAGTTTCGAATCACTAGCATAGTGAAATATAAGTTAATGAAATAAACTTGTTGGTTAAAGAGATTTCTTTGACTTCTTTGTAGACTTCTTTGTTACACCCTTTTATGTAAATTTTATTTTGTATCTTTTAGGCACCTTTTGAATCTTTTTGGAATGATTTACCTGCTAAATATGAATTTCAATCAAGACTGACCCTTGGTTTTACTATGCTTATCTTGTTAATAACAACCAAATTCTTTGCAAGGTATGACACTGCATAAAATAATAGCTAATAATTACTGAAAGAGTGATTTTAGCCCGCCAAATATGGTATTTCTTATTAAACCATGTTTCTGAAGTGCTACCATTTTAATATTTGGTACCAGCATTTGAAGCGAAAATTTGGAAGGTTAATTTCAATTTTGTCCACTCAGGACCAAGCATCGGACAAAAATTTGAATTTTATGAGGCTTTGATGACTTGGCTTGGCTTTGATGAATATTATTGAATTTTTTAACTACCTTTTGGGAAAATCCTGAGAAAGATTCCCCGGTAAAATTTCCCTTTTTTATTTTTTTTTACTCGACTTATCTTGTGGATCGAATAAAACTTTAATCCCCAACCTCTAGTTTTACCAATTTTTTTTCCCAAGCCATAATATTTTGCCTTACTTTTTCCCATGCCATTACAATGGATTTCTTTCCCTAAATATATATTGTCCAACAAAAAGCTAAAATGTTCTTGAACAATATAATTATCAACAATACTCATTTATCAATCTTATTGTCCCTTATTACATTTAAACAAATTTTCTTTTTAAACATTTTAAACAAATTTTCCGTTTTTTCAAAAAAAATTCAAAATTTGGTCTGTGAAAAAGTGACTACCTTGAGTGTGTTAGAATTCGTGCAGTACTCGGGAAGGGTTTTCTCGCAGGCAATTTTTTGTGCAGTACTGTTTTTTGCGTGAAAAATAGTACTGTGCGAAATTAAATACACTTAAGGTATATTATTGCTTAGTGACCATATTTTTACCCCAACTTCTTTAGCCCATTTTTTCCCCGATAATGTATGAGACTTTTGACCATAAATTCTTTAGGCATTCATTTTGTTTTTTTGGGAAAGCTTCTTCCTCGCGCTTTGGAGAAAATAGATAAATTGATAAATGGTGGTTTATTTAAATATAATGTGAAAGTGGTAAAACTTATATTTGTACAAGCAGTCCGTTTGCTGTAAGAGATTGAGCCATTTACAAAATGATTAGTACGCTTTACATCACATTAATAATAAGCCAGCTTTTTGTTTATGCCTCACCATTGTTATTGTTAAATAATGCCCTGGGGGCTTATTCGAGGATTTACATACAGTATTTGAAAAACGTAATGTTGATATTAATCTTACTGTAATTGATGGTTGTAAAACGTACTACACCATGATTAATGAATAAGTTAAATTATTTATAGTTCACCAACCAAAGTTTGGATGGGCTATTGCTATCACTTTGCGGCGGTGGTGGTGTCCACTCGGTCCCAAGTTTTAGGGCCGAAAAGGTGTGGTCCTGTTATGGCATTCTATGCAAGATTACGAGACCGCTGTAATTTTCAATTTTGTCAACTTGGGACTGAGTATCGGCAAAAAGAGGATTTTTTTAAAAGTCGAGACTTTGATTTACATTCACCAAATTGATTTATTTAGGATTTTTGTGTACTTAGAAATTTGTTGATAATTTTATAAGTGTTGGACCAGTCACATTTGGAGTTTGAAAATTTTGTTGATATTTTTTTATTTCTGTTAGACTTTGACCACATTCACCAAAATGATCAATTTAGGATTTTTGTTGACTTGGAACATTTTGGAGTTTTTTTCACTGTTTTTAAGGAATTGACCAGAATTACATTTGAAAAATAATTTTTCTATGAGGCTTTGACCATGAATCTTTTTTGGCAGCCATTTTGTATTTTGGGGAAGCTCTCTCCTCAATTTTTTGAGATGATAAGTGATATTTGTTATAAAAAATCATTTTTATTGACATTTTAATTTTTCTATGAGATATTGACCAACAATCTTTATTTAGCATCCATTTTGTATTTTTAGGGAAGCTTCCTTCTCTTTTTTTTTAACTCTATAAATTTTAAGAAATTACATTCTCCATTTTGTTTTTAAGAAGCTTTCATCAATTTTATTTTTTAAAATGTGATATGAAAAATGCAATTAATGGTGATTAGGGGATACAAATATTTTATTGTAATAAGGCTAATTATTTTTTTATTAACATAACACAAAAGAGAAAGTTTCTTTTAATGAAAGAATATTATAATATAGGTCTATACATGTAGCTTATATACAAATAGTAATTTAATTTACAAAGATAATTTCTTTAATACATAAAACATAGCTTATTTCCTATATTTGGCACGCTACTTTCAAAATTGTCGCTTTGGTTTGCTTTATTTCGAGCTCCAGTGTCTCTGTCTAAATCTCCTTGTTCTTGCTTTAGTCGTTTAGTGTGGAAGAATCCACATAATTGTGCTTTCGCATAACAGGCTTGTATCCAGATATATATTCCAAACAATCTATCTATCAATGGAAATAAATTGTTAAAGATATGAGTTAGTAATATTTTCTTCCCGTTGTTTTAGCACAAAAGAAACGTTATCTCGGAAGAACCGTCGCATACTTCAAGAAAAAATGAATTATATAGACTCTACTGTGAAACCACAAAAGGTATATATTTTGAAATTATTATGGCGCAATATCCAGAGGCGAATTTGTTTTAAACCTAGAGGGGTGTGAAATTGAAAAGGGATATACAACAAAAGTTTCGTTTTGAAATGGGAAAATATTCCCGAAATGATTAATGGGAAGTATCCGAAACTATAATACTATTGTTCAAATCTCAGTTAGCGCCTCCAATTCTTTGTATTACAAATTAATGTTTTTAGAAGCACATTGCAAATAATTCCTTAGGTTCTTTACATAAGAATTATGAGCTAGACTTGATATTTATAAAAAAAATAGCTACTATGGAGAAAGGGATTTGCAACTATAGTTTTGAGGAACACAGATGTACTTATATCGAGGCTACATTCCTTATATCGTTTAATATAAGCTTATAAGCATAAAAAAGATATAAAACTCCTTGCAAATTAAACATATCTTAAGCATAAATCGACCTTGGGAAAGATAGATATAAAATTGTGTCTATTTTTCATGAAATCAAAACAATGACTTAACGATGTAAAGTTTCCGCCTTCCTTGAATATATGAATTTGCAGATATCGTTGGATTTGTGAATAGCTTAAGAATTTAATGACTCCGAGGAATATCTTTCGTGGATGTAAAAGCATATTCAACTTGTTCAACTTAAGTACGTTTTGTACGATCACAAGCAATTAACGATATTTTAAGCATGAAAATAGGCTGAAATTGAATTTTGAGGGTAAGCGAAATTTAGGCGATGCTTATAAAATAACATGGTGTATTCTATTTTACTTTTTAGGCTAAATTATATAGCGAGTATTTGAAACAAAGTGTTGCAGATCATGATCTTTGAAGAATACATGGAAACAAGACGCTCAAGACCAAACTTAGAAAATGTCGTCGTAACTTTAACTTCCTAGTGCTTCTAAAGCTTAGATCGACGACACGGGATGACCTATTGGTTGATGTGTTCTGTACGAGTTTCTTGGTTAGATCGACGACACGGAATGACATATTGGTTAATGTTTGTTGTTTCATTTTGATCACAGCGTGCAAAGAATACAGTTTCGGATATCTTCGTACACGTCGTATATATCCGGAACCACATTCGGTAGTCATTCACGGTGTGGGATTATTCCATAGGTTTCATAGAAATTGTTATTTATCTGAAATATGTTTTTGTAAGACTACGTGATATTTTTATTATATTCCTGTTTGTTTTCGTATAACGGAGGCTTAATTGTTTCGTCAACTATTACCATTTTATATCTCAAAAAAAGTTTAGAACTTTGTTACTGTTAATTTTTCAAAAACGCATGGTGGTTGGGAAATAGTAATTTAGCGCAGAGTGGTTGGGAAATAGTAATTTAACGCATGGTGGTTGGGAAATAGTAATTTAACGCATGGTGGTTGGGTAATGGTTACTTAGCGCATGGTGGTTGGGTAATGGCTATTTAGCGCATGGTGGTTGGGAAATAGTGATTTAGTGCACTTTTTGCTGTGTATTTTTCGCATACGCATTCGCGGACATTTTTTTCGCGGTTGAGCTCACCTGTGGCTTGCACTTATTTTCGCGCGCTCTAATCTTCGTGAAATTGGCCAAAAACTGTGAAATATTAATGCTGTTAAGAGAAATTAAAAGGTAGGATGGTTTTGCTTTATTAGCTTTTTTAAATAAATAGTCTGAGAAGTCTATCTCCAAATCTATTTCCTTGATAATCCTAAAAAAAGCGTCCCGCCGGTGTGAAAAACTATCCAATATGCTCCCACATATCCTCTTATTATACTGACCGTTTCCAATATGTTCCCACATAGCTTTTTATTATACTGACCGTGTCCAATATGTTCCCGCGTAGCGTCTAATTATACTGACCGTGTCTAATATGTTCCCACATAATCTCTTATTATACTGACCGTGTACGGCCCAATATGTTTCCACATAGCTTCTTATTTTACTGACCGTGTACAATATGTTCCCACATAGTCTCTTATTATACTGACCATGTACAATATGTCCCCGCATAGCCTCTTAATATATTGACCGTGCGAATAGCCTCTTATTGTAGTGACTGTGCACATAACCTCTTATTATACTGACTGTGTACGGCCCATATTTGGTAGTCTTCCAGCTTAAGATTTAGACTGCGACATACAGTAAATCTCACTTTGTTTTATCGTGGGTTTTTGGAGTATATTCATAAGAATTAAAATTTAAAAATTTATGTCCAAACGAAGCTTAACAGAGCGAGAGCGCTTATATTTGCTTTTCTTCAAAGTTCAAATAAATATATTTTCGGATAGCCAATTGTTCTAAGCAAGCAAATCAAAAGTCATGTACGTATTTATTCGATTACACGTTTTTCTTTTTAAGCAACTGCATTTTTGGGTTCAGCCTCGGGTTGCTTAGGCTTTTTTGCAATTTCAGCCTCAAAGTTGCTTAATGGTTGCTTCATATATTAGGAAGAGATGTTTTATGTTGAAAACTGGCTGTTATTTATATATATTCTTTCTGTCCAATTAGGTTTCTGGAAGACTGATTTTAAGTGGTTGCTAAGTAACTCATAGAAAGTCAGCCTAAGTTGCTTGCTACTCTGCAAAACTCAGCCTAGGTAGTTGCTTAGCAGTTGCTTAACTTTTGGACCATTTTTCAGCCTCAGACCTAAGCAACTGAGTTGCTTATAAAAAAAAAAACGTGTAGTGGAAGAATTTAATACACAGACATGCTACTCATTAGTATGGGCCTAAAACACAGCTAAATAATGATAGTTTGGTACTTCGGTGTAGTCCCAGGCAGGAAAAGTAGACCCAAATTACACTCAAGGGAAGGAATTTAGGCCCAGGCAGCAAGAGTGGCATGTCTGAAATTTAATATTTTCTGACGCTTCCAACCGTCTAAATAGTGTTATCACATTAGCTCTCATCAAAAGCATAGTTTTGACAAAAAAATCCTTGTTTATATATTTTTGCTTCGCGAAATGACGTCAGAAAAAAATTGATAACGAACAGGATTACTCGTACCAAAGTTTACTCAAATAGTAAGGGCGGATGATCTTATATGCCTATTTTCAGCCGACCCTAATAATATTGCAATGAAAATTTTTACAGAATGATATTTTAGATAATTATGAACAATTTAAGATCAACTTTCCATACTGTCATTAGGAGGAACATCTGCGCAAAATTTAGTACAGAAATTACACGAAAAAATATGTGTGCGAAATTGTAGCTTCAAAAATAATCTACCACTTGCCTTACTACCTTATTATTTTTCATATGCTGAATACGGTAAATCCTCCAAATAAGCCAACCTTTACCTCCTACTAAAAAATTATAAGCGCCCACCTCCAAAACTGCGAAAAGTCCGCAAAATTCCTACCTCAAGAAAAGTAATTTTCGCGATTTTTTTTTTCAATTCGCGAGAAGAAATTTTCGCAAATCAGGTGTTTAGAAATTTTTCGCGGGAATTAATTTTCGCGAATAAGATGATTTAACTTTTTGAGGAGATTTTAGGAATGAAGAAAACCTTGGCATTGCACCGACATCTGAATATCTTATGATTATAGTCCTAATAAATCATAAATCAATTTTTTTTCGCGAATGGCTGACCTTTAGCGAATTAACACTAAACTTTGCGAAAATTATACAGGAATTCCATTTTTACGATTATATAAAACACTAAAATAGGGACGGACCTATCCAACCCGTTCAGCTTGTGCGAGGTCTGTTTCTTTTTTTATTATAAGCGCCCGGGCGCGTTTATTGGAGGATTCACCATTAATAACTCGAACCATTTTTAGTCTCCCTGCTGCGGTTAATTTCTTCGTATAACTCGACTATTTTTCTTAAGAAAAGGAATTCAAAAAACTTGTTTTATTTTCTTTCTTATTTTTGCTTGAAAAACGTTGAAAAATTCTGGTGACCATGATATCATCAAAAAAATAAAACGAACTATTTCCCGGTCTCTTCGAGTTACTGGGAGCTCACTGTATTTTAAGCTAGTCTAGCTCCACCGCAGTGTTGAAGCGTTGGAGACAAGGCTGGCGTTTGTGAACTTTCGCGTAATACGCAACCTACGGGAATAGACCTCTCGATGTATTGCGGCCTATGCACAAACGTCAAATTTCCAGTTAAATCCCAGGCTTTTGAAAACATCGCATGCGCACTGATATTCAAACGAATACTGAAGATATTGACGAAGCTAATTGGTTTAATTCTTTGTTTGCGTTTTTGCGGACCGAGGTACGTTTGTGCATAGACTGAGCTAAACAACCGAAAGTCTATACCGTAGGCTAGTAACGCACTACTCTTTTATAAGCATCAGTTTAATTTGGTCAAGACTTGCGTACGCTTCCTTTAATTTTTATTTCAGACTTAATTTTGTGCTTACGTCATTCCTACTCATTTTTCCTCTAGTTCTTATTTTGGCTAGAACAAGTTTTCAGTTCAGTTGCTATGTAATGACGCATTGGAATTTTTGCATGCTTTTTTGTTGTCCTTTAGTTGCAAAAAAAAGTCGGTTACGCTTAATTCTGAGGGTCCTTATAAAATACGAGTGTAAACTTAGGCACCCACAAAATTTCCGACCAGCAGGGCCATAGGCATATTACATATGCACTTTTTCATTTTCAATGCACAAGGTTTAATTGACTAAAAAAAATTTCCGCAACATTTAGGCAAGTGCGCAAAAACTTTCAATATGGAAGCACCACCTTATTTTCTACATTTAACATCCTCTCCACCCAAAGAGACATTTCATAGAAATAGACTTCCACTTTCATTTCGAGGCTCTTAAAGGTGAACCACAGAACATTGTATGTTGGAGCAGCATTAGACGAAAAAGGGATCCCGAGATCCAATGGATAGGACATGAGAGCCAGTACCCCCTCCCCCCT
>JAULBZ010002866.1:0-17728 GCA_032360805.1 Neoturris breviconis
CGTACAAAACAACAATTGACACCATTGTCTTACATAGATGAGACCTTTAACGTAAATGAATTTAAAGAAGAAAATGTAACAACCACTTACAAGTAAGTTAGAATGATAATATTTGCACAGCAAAAAGTGTGTAAAAACCCTTTCTAAACTATTTGAGCTTGCTTTTAGAACTGTGAACATAATTCCCTTTGACGATAAGAGAAGAAGGAGAGTGGAAAGATCTTTAGAGGGCATAACTTAACCTATTTTATTTAAGAAGGGCAGGGGGAATCCCCTACTCTGCGGTTTTCTATTAATAACTTTTTTATAGTGTGTTAAAACGACTGAAATTTCACAAGTCTGCGACAATACCTATTACAAACGTTTTTGCGGAATAAAATACTTATTGGTCGTTGCAGATGTCATGTGTCCACGCCAGTTTTTAACCGATGTAGTCCTATAAAACTGGTGTTTTAGTGTCAAAATGTATATTATATATAAATGGCATAATTTTTACAATCAACATCTGTTATACACCCTAGTTTAAGCGGGGTATCGGTATGTCTATAGTTTAACCGGGAGGGGGAGGGGCAAAATATCTCCCCTCACCTTATCTTGAGAACCAAAGATGCTGAATAATTGACATTTTGCATAGACAAAGGTCTATTAATATTTTAAAAATTTATTTGTAAATGTAAACAGAGCATACACTTTCTGTAATCAATTTATGCGCTATGCGCTACATAACAAACCCGTGAATTAGGAATAGGAATAAAACGCGCGCTATGGTCAGTACTTTTCGAACACTTTATTTCTTCGACAATATTTAAAAAATGGCGGTCGTTCGTGGTCGTTTTGCTGATCGTGTTGGAAGTTTTTTGTAACTGCGTGCTGCAAATATAAAGACATCTTTATTAAAAATATTGAAATAGATAAAGTTGGTGTTGGTGAAAACGTCTGTGATGTTTTTATAGGATGAAGTGTTTGCTGACAGAAAAAATGAGAAGAAACATACGAGATACCTACTTCTGGGCGACGTTTTTCTTTCCTTTTAAGTTATTTCTCTTGAAGAAAGTTGTAATGTAACTTTATTTACACTGCTAAAGTAACTCTAGTGTATAGTAGATATTTTGCAAAAAGAAATCGAAGAATGTGTGATTTCGATTTGAAAGCATTTCCAAGTGGAAAAATGTCCCTTCTCGTTCTATAACAAAAAACTGAATAAAATGGGTGACATTTAAATCGAGCACCGGGGGAGTGCTCCTTTAATTTTCGCCAATGAAATGGCTATAATTTCTTTCTACGCGTGCGTATTGTCCGTTCCGCGGAACATTTTCCGAAGTGAAAACCGACCTTAATTAATAAAAGACGTTGGAAACATTTGCTTCGTGATTCAACTTTGTATAATGTTTTTTCTCTTTTAATATTTAGAGTTTGGTTGAAATTGAACCAACCTCTTAGAATGAAAGTGAACAATTTAACCAGACAACAAAAGGCATCATCGTTTATATTTACGGTGTATGACAAGTATATTTCAGCATTCAACGATGATAAAGTAAGTTTGTAATATCAATTCTAATCATTTTTACACAGGAGGTGCCAAACCATAAACCGATTCGTAGTAATAACATTCTGCTGTTCCTTCAATTATCAGCTTTTAAAAACCTCCAATCCATTATGAGGTAACCACAGTTATTCTTTTATTTATTTAATTATTGACCTGCTCTCAATATTAGGTCCAATGTTGGAGTATTTTCACATTTTTACGTCCGGACTGGAATTAAAAAAAATAAAACGAACATTTTTCTTTCGGTATCCAAGGCATTGCAATGAATTTTTACTGTGCGATAATGGCAAAACAACAATCACAGTTAGCAAACTAAACTTCGTTTTTCTTCTTCTATATCAGGTTTGGTACTGGGTAATGATATTCACATTCTGCATGAAATTATGACGATTGCGAAGTTTGGTTCTTATCAAAAATGATAATTACCGTCTTATTCTTTTAGTACGTAGAGGAGAAAAGTATTATTGTTTTGCTGGAAAAAATATTCGAAGAAAAGCAAGCAATTGATCAAGCAACAATGGAATATTTGGACAACATGCAGCAATCTTTAGAAATGGTATTAGAAAAAACAAAACGTCGCCATTTATTAAGTGATATACAACAGCTGCTGAGCGTTATCATTTCTGCAATAGATACAGTTATAGCTGTTAAAATTATCCGAGACGCTGGTTTCTGCATCAGGTATAAGATTGGATAACAGTTTATTTAGAATTAACCTATATTAACCTTCTTTTAATAACACTAAAAATAAATCTTCAATAAATTCAACAACAAATGCCCTCATTCCGTTTGAAATATGTCAATAAACCAACTTATTATTGCTGACTATTGTAGCGGAATGTCTGTTCTTAAAACACTGAGGCAGGAGCAGATTCCGCTCCACCTTCCCCCCATCCCAAACAAGAAACTTTCCCCAAGTCAAAAAAGGCCGTCGCTGCCAAGAAATTTGATAGAACGGTGGGCGGCCAACATATCGCAGAGTAAACAAATATGGCCACTTTTAGAGAAGCACGGGAGTGTATTTCGTTTGCAAAATAGTTTTATTGATGAAAAATCTTGCTTATTGTTATATTAACAAATCCACAAGTATCGACCTTCGGTACTGGAGTTACGAAATATTTGACTTGGATTTAATGAGTGATGAGTAGTGTCGAACCGATTTTTGATTTTGAAAGAACGATGTTGATGTTATATGAGAAGCATTATAGAGACCTCTAGATTTCACTTGTTATACTGGCCTTTAAGGTGTCACGATTTGAGGCTATGTGTGTTTTTTTAAGACGACTTGCGTATCCTTGTAGAAACAGTGATATAATGTGTAGATTTGGACGTCCAGTACCACAGTTATCCATGATCTCTAACCTTGTTGTCAACCACGTATACCACTATTTCGCTTACCTTCTTACCAATTTAAACCAACCATGGCTTTTAAGAGTAGTTTCAAATATTGCAGAATAACCTTATACATGACAAAGGTTCACCACACCAAAATTGCTGGGGATTTGTGTATGTCACTGTAAAGCCAATATGTCGGCCACAACTAAGCCAAAAAGTCGTATAAACGGTCGCAAACGCATTCTTGATATCTATTTGAGACACAGTGAAATTTGGGTAAAAGATCGGAATTTCAACTTAGACAAAAAGCCTTTATTTTGATTAGCAAGACAAAAATTCCTAAGATCTTAAGTCTACTCGATAAATCCCTAGGGACTACTAGTGATCGTTCTTAGCATATACGTTACATACTTGTGGTGTGCATTGTTTGCTAAAATTGGTAAAATGTCTCATAATTTATGCGATTGGTTGTAGCAAGACCTTATGATGGAAGGAAACATGATGCTGGTTGCTTAATCAGTTACATATCTTCAGCTTTACACCAGGTGGCAACCCGCTCTGCATTTATGGGGATCCTGCATATCCTCTCAGAGTTCATCTACAGTACCCATTTAATTAGAATAAAGTGTTATACCATAAGGCAATGAGTCGAGTAAGTTTATCAGTTGAATGGGTCTTTAAAAACATCCTAATCTACATTGCATTTCTTAACTACAAGAAGAACCTAAACCTTGGCCTTAGTTTTATTGAAAAATATATATGTCCTGTGCGTTAATCAGAAATGCTCGCTCATTACTTTATAAAGACAGCACTGCAGATCTCTTTGGTATAGACCCTCTAGATATACTAGACTATTTCCAAATAAGAAACTGAGATGAAAGACAATTTTTGTGAATAATGTATACTAGAGTTAGCATTACTTACATAAACATGTGTACATAAAATTATCCAGTAATCAAAACAAGTGCATACTTGCAGGCTATGCTCAAACTCAGAAGCTGTGCTCAAACTTCACCAATTTACTGTGATTTATTTACTCTTATTTGACATATTTCAAGCACTGTTGTGGTCTCTTCTTATCCATTAGAAAATAACAAAGTTGTTCTGAAATTGGTTTACCCCTATTTCTACTATCACCAGTCTATTTAGGAAAGTAATACTAAAATTCCAAGTGATCTAGTTCAGCAGTTAATTGGGGAGGGGCCTGGTGGGTGGGAAGCACTCAGAATAAAAATAACAACCATCACCACAAACGCGAAATTATCAAGACAAACTTTGGGAGTTTTAAGAGTATCAGTAGAGAAACATTTGTCTATTACTGTTTATAAGAAAGGAATGAGAAGCTTGGGTGAAAACAGTGCATCAAACCACTTTTTCTTCCACATTTCAAAAAGTTAATGAAACTTTGTCGTAGAGATCAATGCCGTCAATTTTCTAAGATCCCTAATATTAAAAAGCCTTCTTCTACATGGGCTAATTCTAAATCATTAAAAAATAGTACAGATCAAAATCTTTACGAATTTTATTATCTTCGGTTGAACTAAGCTTATTTTACCATTTCAGTTTTGGTGTTACTTGGATATCATTATTATTTATAGAACTCTTTTAATCAAAATTCTAAGAAAGTATAGTTGAGCCATTTAAAATTAATTGTGAAGACGTCATCATTAAAATGTGGACTTTAGCAAAAATAATTGATACCATTTTGTTCCTTTTGTGGTAGACTATAAGTCTACAAAATTTCATGTCAATCCTATTAGTAGTTTAGAAGTTATGGAGGGGGTGGCGGAATCCATCTTTGAGGAACCCAAAAAAACCCAGCAAATATAGGGATAATCTTATTTCTAACAATATAAGCTTTTTAAGCAAAATTGTAATTTCAAATTATTGTGATGACATCATCAGAAAAATGCTGACGTCATCAAGAAAGATTGTTTCAAATTGTTCCGCTCATAATACACCAAAACTTAATACGTTCAAAACTTATGTAACAGGGGCGGAATCCGCACCGCCTCCTAAAAATAATTTGTCACCAAAAAGTCCGGATTAACCCTGTTGGGTTTGTGATATTTTTGGATTTAGTGAATCTCCCTAAGATGAATTCATTAGATTATGTGACGTCATCAATCAGAAACAAACGGATGTTTGACATCTTTATCGATTTAAGTTCCAATTCTATCGATAATTGGTGTTCTAAAAAGATTTGCTTTTAGATTTTCCCATTTGAAAATGTTTTGTTATATTTTGGTTATGTGTTGTCATTTAAAAAGTTTGGTTACATACAAACAAAACTTTACTATTGAATGAAGAGTATGATCCCATTATCATATACACATAATTCAAATAATTTTGGTTACACTATTGTTTCTAGTACAGTCAAACATATACCATAAAATATTTTTTGTTTAGTCATTCAAGCTGGGAAATAAAGTTCCAGGAAATAAGTTGTCCAGACTGTGCTACATTGCAAAAGTTAGAAAAACAAGAGAAACTGAATCCAGAATCATCAGATTTATTTGGTAAACAATCAGGACCAATTGTTAACAAAAATGTTCCCTCGACAGTTTTATCACCTACACCAATTATGACGCCTAATATTTCACATACTTCACGAGATAATATTTCCCCGTGGAATTTGCAATATCGAATAGCTGTTATTGACAGAAGAAATCATTGGTACAATAGAATCAAAGGTATCATGTTTGATATTATCGTATATTTGATTTGAAATACAGTCTAATTTCTTAAATATATAACAAATAATGTTTGGACAAATAACGTTTGTTGTAGACCAAATATTAACCCCATTTGGCCTGGAGTATTTATGAATTCAGCCTTTGAACGCATGGATTTTACCCACTTATTTAATTTTGATAAAAAGAACATCAAAATTCATAAATACTCCAGGCCAAATAGGGTTAATATTTGGTCTACAACAAACATTATTTGTTATATATTTAAGAAATTAGACTGTATCTCAAGTCAAATATACGATAATATCAAAACTTCGGCATAGCATAATGGTCATCCATTGCAAGAGGTATATTTGAATATTTTGCGCTAGTTGTTCTGTTTCTGTCATCAGTAACACATTGCATGATACTTTTTTATCGATTAAGGATGACATAACATAAGCGTTGGTGGGTGCTTATTCGGAAGTGGCCGCCTGTCTCAGAAAATAAAAGTAGAACACCGACCATATTCAGTATGGATTTTTGGGGACTCTGAATGTATGACGTTTGAACGACTAATAGGATTGGGCTAAAACTATGTGGAGGTATAGTCTGTCACAAATGAAACAAAATGGTACCAAATAATTTTTGCGAAAGTTGTTATTTGAACTATAAGAGTGAAAAACTATGTACGGACAATGATTTCTGGGTAATTATAGCAAATTAGCAAATATAAGGTGTTAAAAACAAGGCACATGTACCTAAGAATTACTCATAACTCACATTCCGCATAATTTATTAGGATTTTGTTTTCGCCACAATTTCCGTTTTAAAATTATAATAAAAGTCCCAAAATTTCAGCTGCACAGCATAAGTAAATTCTAGAGATATAAAAAAACTTTCCGGCAGGGAGGGGGGAATATTTGCCCTTCCCCCCCTGGTGTTAAACTACAATCCCTTAAATTTGTGCAAAAATTCAGAATTTTAAATTAGACAAAAATACTTAAATTTTGATTAGCAAGACAAACTGCAAGGAAATTCGCTTTTGTACCAAGAGTCTGGTTACTAGGCTGCTAGAAGCCACAAACATTTGTCAAGTTTGCAAAAAGTACTAAGATCCTAAGCTCCTAAGATCCTGGAATTTGGTGATGGTGGGGTTCCATCGTAAAAAATCGGGCTAAATGCCTGAATCCGGATCGCTCCCCAAAGAAATTTGCGCCAAAGCAGCACAAACCCCTCTTTCGACCTGTGCAATACGACTAAGACCCCCAGTAGTTCAGCCAAACGAAGTTTAAAGCCCCGAATCGGATGTTTGGATTTGCCGTAAACTTGCTCAGCAGGGACTTACCTACTGGGAAAAATGTAGTTCTCAGTGCAGTATTCTAACCTCGACTCTTCGCTACGATGAAACGGGAATTCGCACGTCGACTCAAACCCTTATTAATCTCATCGGAACGGAGATAGGCAGATCCTATCTACACCCGATACTACACTTTATCTTAGCCATTAGGCCGAGAAGATCCTAATCCTACAAGATAAATCACTGAGATAAACGCAAGTGTTGAAAATGATCATTAGAAGTCCCGGAAGATTTATCTCAGAGATTTATCGAGTAGACTTAATGGCTAAGATCAAGTGTAGTATCGTGTGTAGTTAGGAGGGTTTGAATCGACGTACTAATTCCTGTTTCATCGTAGCTAATGTAGTTGAGGTTAGATACTACACGGCAAATACGAAAATCCGATTCGGGGCTTTAAACTCTGTTCGACGGTACAGGTGGGGGTCTTTGCACAGGTCGGATGAGGAGTTTGTGCTGTTTTGGCGCAAAGCTTTTCCCTTTTGGGGGAGGGACGATCCGGATTTAGGCCTTATAGCTTGGTTCATTACGATGAAACCCCACCATCACAAGAAACCAAGATTTAGGGCTAATAATCTTGGAACTAATCTTTGCATCTAGCAGCCTAGTTACCAGGTTCTTGGTACAAATGCAAATTGTCGTGCAGTTTTTCTTGCTAATTGAAATTTATGTATTTTTGCATGAGTTGAAATTCTGAACTTTTGCACAAATTTCACCATCTCTCAAATATTTATGTAAAGGATTGTAGTTTTTTCTGCAAACAGGCATTAAGTGGGCCAATGGCGATTTGCTGGACTTGTGTAAACTAACTTTAATCAATTTGATCGTTTTAGATAGAACATTTCGTAATGGTAATAAACTAAAAGCAATATTAAAGATCATGGTATTTGGTATAATTTTCCCTTTACTATCCTTGACAATGACAGTTTTAGGTATGTTAGCTAATCTTGCTATAATGCATTGCATATTATTTCCGCTTGGTATTTGTCTTGTAGTAACGTAACCAATGATTTACGTTTTTGTAAATATAGTGATCTTCTCTGTCCAGATTTATTTTATCAACCGTAGTTATTACTTTGAACCAGAAATAATTAAGTCAATGTACTGCAGATAAATCTACTATGAAATATTGGGAGACTGATTCAATTCTGTTTAGGTGGATATTATAGAGCTACCTTTTATTAATTATAGGAGCAAACCATATTCATGACTGTGCAGTGCGACCATTAATTCCAAGGTTATTGCTTGCATATGGAATATCTCTCCTTCTAATTGACATTATAATATTGATGAAATGGTTTTGCAAGCCTGATACAGATGGACCATTAGATGACGATACTTGTGGTGTTTTTCTCTTTCTCTTGATTAGCTTAATGATTCTTTGTTTGAGTGCGATAGCAATTGTTATGGCGTATGTAACTTTTAACGAGTCGTCAATATTAACTAAATCGGATGATATTCATCAAGGCTGCCATAAAGAAACCTATTTAATTGCTTTCTGCATGTCGACCGCGTATTTTCTAGCAATGGTTGTTTTGGGATGTTTGGGATGTTGGGGCCCAATTTGTTCGGAGTAGCAAATATTAGAATTATTGGAAGTTGATCTAACCCATTGATTGCCATGGACGTATATGTATATCTTCATATTGCTTAGCTTCCAACCAGCTACGTTTCATGTCAACGACCACGGACGTATATATACGTCATATACGTCCGTGGTCATTCACGTAAATATGCCTCGGCGTTCAAAAAGTTAAAACATCAGAAAAACACCACTATGGAAGAAATATGCAAAATACATATGGATTACTCAAAATAGTCAGTGCTTTTTCGTATATACTTTAAACTTTTTCTAAAACCTCCTCATGGATTCGAATTAGAGTTTCTTCAGTACCGACTCGTTGAAATTAACTAACGGAAAATGCATCGTTTATTGTTTGGTATTGTTTTGATCTACGAGGCATTAAAAAGGCTTTTTATTATGTAATAGTTATGTAATAGTTAATTAGTAAATATAACAATATAATTAATTGTTCTAACTACATTTTCATTTTCGTCTTCCAAGTCGGGTTTTCACGGATACTGCGGTTGGATACTCACATTCTGCATGAAATGATGACGTATGCAAATCTTTATTACATTTTCGGATAGCAGAGAGTCTGGGGTATATTGTGACCAAGTTTTAAGTAAAACGGAGCATTCATTCAAAAGTTATTGGGGTGTGGTACATTGTACCCCTCCCCGGGCTATTAGACCCCCAAAAAGCCCAGGTCTTATAAAGTTAAACATGTAACCTTTTTTGGTACTGGTGAACTTTAAAAGGGATAGCGACAGATTTTCGGAAAGATATTTTTTGGTAAAGATGTCTAAGGGATAAAAACTAAAACTCTAAAAATTTCAGCTCCATAGCGCATTCCAATCAAAAGTTATAAAAATAGAATGTGGGAGAGGAGGCGGAATCCGCCCCCTCCCCTCTTCCCCTAGTGTTAATAGGGTTAAAATAACTTTATCTTATTAACAACTCGGAGTTTTCATAGTTTTCGTAGAACGTAACAAACTCTGATTTTGTTGTAATTGTTAGAAGGTGGCGAGTATCTTTAAAGAGGCACTGGAAGCTGACTCCTGACCCACACATAATCACATATATTTAGGGACTTTTACTATAAGGTTATACTAGTTAACCAGCACAATATTTGGTTGGAGTTAGTGGCAGTGTTAATAGGTCTTTGAATATTTGTTTATGCTTTGTTATTACCGTTATTACTATTATTATGATGATGATTGTTGCAAATCTCTTGTCTTATCTTACCTTATTGTAGTTTAACCAAAGCAGCAGAAGAATGGCACAATTTACAAAGATGAAAGACGAGGTTTAACAATAGGACGATAAGAATTAGCATTAGAATTAATATTTGGAAAAACAAAGGAAGGTAGAAAGCAAGAAAATAGTAAAGAATTTCACAAGTCATATGTGCGAGGAAAGAGCAAAACTGTCCCCATCTCCCAGTTGAACTTTTTACGATATATCCTGAACAAAAAATGGAACGAACTTCTCCCGTGGTGACTTTTAATATTTTTCTACTAGGAACATTTCGGTGCACTGACAATTGAAATTATTATACAGAAGGTGTGCATAGAAGACTTTTGATTATTTTCCTATAAATCTTTTGTCTGTCGATAAAAGATTTTATCGAATGTTCTATTGTTTTAATATTTTTCGGTCCATGTCATATGAGTTATTTATTTCTCTCCTCCACAGTTTATTTTAGGGAATCATCTTATTGCTCTCCTCTACAGCTGTTTTTTAATAATATATTTTTTTATTAATTTTGATACCTCTGGCACCCCGTAACACTATAGATAATCGGTTATTTCATTCATTTTGATAGTAAAAGACACAAGGACGTCTTTATGACGTCTCGAAGATGTCTTTTCAGGGACCCAAAAGACGTTCTTTTTTCGGTTCAAAATGGGCTTAAAGTGTAACGCTTTTAAACGAATTTGCCGGACGTCTTAAAGCCGTCTCTGAAGACAAATAAGTATTTTTAAGTACCCAAAAGACGTCTTTACAAAAAAATAATTATGCAAAAATGTTTATTATGGGTTGATTCAACCTCCTGGAAAGTTTCATTACTACAGCATGGTTCTGTCAAACCCACCCCAGATTCTCAGAGCCCTAAAAAGCCCAGTAGAAATAGGTTAACGCATTTCTTGTTAATGATCCTGTTACAGTATTACATTAACTTCAGAAGATGCTAGTATTTCATGGACCACTGCGCATTTTTGATGGAACGTAGCGCTAGTTTTCATCAGATATTCCATGGAATATTGCGCATTTTTAATGGAACATAGCGCGAATTTTCATCAGGTATTCCAAAGACGTCTTATAAGACGTTTTATTTCGCACGTCTTACAGTTAGATGTCTATAAGACGTCTTTAAACTGCCGGAAACAGATGGTTTGTAATGAGACGTAATATCGACGTCTTAAAGACGTATTTTAAAAAGACGACTTTTATGGAACCTCTTTAAGACGCCTTATTGACGTCTTATTACGCACGTCTATAAGACGTCTTCAAACTGACGAAAACAGATGGTTTGCACGTATCGACGTCTTAACTCGTATTTTAAGAAGACGTTTTTATGGGACCTATTTAAGACGTCTTAATTCGAGAAAAGACGTCTTAAAAACGTCTCGTGTTTACTGGGGTATCAAAAAATTGTGTCTATTTTACAGAAATACTAATTTCGATGTACCACACCCCAATAACTTTCGAACTACTGCTCCGTTTTACTTGAAACTTAGTCACAATTTACCCTAGGCTCTCTACTATCCGAAAATGTGATAACAATTTGCATACGTCATCATTTAATGCAGAATGTGAGTATCCAACCGAATTACTCGTGAAAAACTCGGTCCGTTTTGAGCAAACTTTTGGAAATTTAAAATACAATAACGTGAGAAGTCAGCAAATTTGGGCCTAATACGACAAGTGGATCAGAAGTTATACGGAAATTTCCAAATCTTCTCCCCAGTCAGAATCATCAGAATCCATCTTTTCATTTGTAAACGACATTAGATACTCTCCTGCTTTTTGTAACGTATCTATTCAGGGGAAAAAATAGAATAGCGTGGGTGTCTCCTATAATGGAAAAACGAAATCAAATCCAGGTGTTTCCCTTATGTAAATACAAGTTTTGGAGTCAAAAAGGACTCGTTGAAATTAACTAACGGAAAATGCATCGTTTATTGTTTGGTATTGTTTTGATCTACGAGGCATTAAAAAGGCTTTTTATTATGTAATAGTTATGTAATAGTTAATTAGTAAATATAACAATATAATTAATTGTTCTAACTACATTTTCATTTTCGTCTTCCAAGTCGGGTTTTCACGGATACTGCGGTTGGATACTCACATTCTGCATGAAATGACGCAATTGTGTAATAATTTAATAAAAGGCACATCATTTCACTTTGTTCTTGAGATGTAGCCAATTAAAAATAAGGTAAAAATGGCAATTTTTTCAGAAAAAAAACTATTTTTGGCGGTAATTTAATTTCGCGCATTTGGAAAAATCCAACTTTTCACGGCAATTTAATTTCACGAATTGCTTAAAATCAGATTTTTCGCGGGAATTTACTTTGCGAAACTTTCTTCCTTTAAGGTAAGATAAACATCAAGAGTCCCAGCCCAAATATGACAGCAGTATTCCATACATGGAAGAATGGTAGCCCTGTATAGATACAGATTATTCTCTGGGGAAAGAAAGTTCCGAGGTCGATAGGGAGAACCAACTTTCCCAGATGCAGATAATTATTAAATAATTATTAGCCTGGCAATGCTTATATAATACCAAAACGTGTAAACCATGTTTCCTTTGATGTTTATTGTCATATATCAAAATAGAGAGTCTGAGTTTTGCTCTCTTTCTATCGGTATTTCACTTGTTTTTATGATGGTGGTAGATTCCATTGCCTCGGGAACAACTTCATAGCTGCTCTCATAACGATCGCATTTAACAGATTTTATGTTACTTCTGACACTGTCATGGTAACAACTTTAACGAGCGCGTAAACTTTGCGGTTTACTTATTGTATTACAGTTTTGTTTTTAAAATATTTATTGAAAAATTGTAGATAATAATAGTTTAGATAACAATGTTTTTTTTTTTGAAACTTTTATAAAAATAACGGTGGTTCTATGCTGCAACAGAAATCTGTGATACAACTTTCTAGATTACTATATTACTGAACAGAATGACGTCGGTGTCTTGAATAAATATGCAGTAATTTTGAGAGAGGAATATAAAATGTAAAAAGATTCGAATTTTAAATTTTACCGTTTTTCTTCTTTCCTGGAAGAAAATCGAAAACATATATCCCATGTATAGAATGTAAATTATTTTAGCTCTTTCAATTGATGTATACTTTCACTGTGTAAATAATAAGAAAAAATGTCAGAGCATAGAGCAAAACTTTTGTTGCAAATAATTCCTATTCGATTTGTAATTTTAACAAAGTAAACAATAATATTGTCATTCTTATCGTATTTATTGTGACGTTATTGTGACGTTATCTATCGTGTGACGCTTTTCACGATATCGCCAAAACCGAGCTAAACATCGTCATTGTGATAACAACTTTGAAATTCTTATATTCTAAGTTTCTTTGTAATTATCTATCACATGTCCGTTCTTGTTCAATATCTCGCCTATATTGCACGTAATGCATGATTAACAAGATTTCTTCGGTCAATCTTGAAAGTCTAAGGAAGTAGATAGAAAGCATGGTTTTATAACTAGAAAAATATGGCTGGTAAGTTCAGTATGTTCATATTATCCTTATTCATTTTGTGTTGTATTTATTTGTTAGAGATTTATAAAGTTTTGTTACATGTGCTGTTTTAAAAATTTATTCGCATCTTGTTGTGATAAGTATAAACATCATATTTTTAGTATCACACATTCACAGTGTTCCAGTTGATTTAACTCTTAAATTCATTGAAGCCAAGGCGTTTGCAGATATTCTCCGTACAAAACAACAATTGACACCATTGTCTTACATAGATGAGACCTTTAACGTAAATGAATTTAAAGAAGAAAATGTGACAATTATTTACAAGTAAGTTAGAATGATAATATTTACAGAAAGTGGTTAAAAAACTATAAACAAATTAAGCTCACGTCGGGAACTGTGTAAATAATTTCTTTTGACGAGGGTGGAAGGAGCTTTAGAGAGCATAACTTAACAGTGGTTTATCATGTACAGATGTTTCTTTGCCTAGACAGCATCGACCATTTGGCATCGAATATCCGCTGGTGAATTTACATAATTGGATCTATCACACGAAATGTAGTACCTTAAGGGAAGGAATTTTCGCAGACAAAAAATCTCGCGAATTTAACTCAAATTTGCGAAATTAAATTCCCGCGAAAAATAGTATTTTTAGTTTTTTTAAAGGGAGGGAAATTCCCCTTTATGACTTAAAAACTTGTATTTGCATAAGGGAAAATCCCTGGATTTGATTTCGTTTTTCCATTATAAGAACACTTCCCACGCTATTTTACTTTTTTTCTGAATAGAGACGTTACAAAAAGCAGAAGAGCATCTAATGTCGTTTACAAATAAAATGATGGATTCTGATGATTCTGACTGGGGAGAAGATTTCGATAGAAACGTGTTTGGCGATGTTTTACATGATTTTAACTAAAAAGAAAATGATCATGAAAAAAAAATTATTCCTTTTTATCGTTTTAACTTTACCTTTGTAATTGCAAACTCCAATGAATTAGTAAGGGGTTGTGATATACTGTTCTGTTATCCTTTGTTACTTTTTGATAAAACAAAGTATAAAGACGAACGATTTGAAAAAATTCCATTCAACGAAAAGCATCAAATACAAACGTTTCGTGAAATTAAATTCCCGCGAAAAATCCGATTTGACAGAATTTGCTATTTTAAATTCCCGCAAAAAAGTTTGATTTTTTAAAATTCGCAAAATCAAATTACCGCGAAAAATGGATTGTTGTTGATTCGCGAAATTAAATTCTCGCGAAAATTTCTTCTCTCAAGGTACATTTTATTCTAAATCTACTATATCTAGTGAGATTCAACATTGTTTTCCACTTGCGCACGTGTAGAGCGGGATTATAGACATTCTATTGGTAGATAATTACTTTCTACCAATAAAATGTCTATAATTTATTTCTACGCGTGCGCATTTGCCGTCCCGTGTAATATTTGTAAATATTTGCTTCGTCATTCAACTTTGTATATACTTTTTTTTCTATTTTTATATTTAGAGTTTGGTTGAAATTAAACCACCCTGATAGAATCAAAATGAGCAACATAACCATACAACAAAAGGAGACATCATTGTTTATATTTACGGTGTATGACGAGTATATTTCAGCATTCAACAATGACAAAGTAAGTTTGTACTATCAATTCTAATCAGTTTTACACAGGAGGTGCCAAGCCATAAACCGATTCGTAGTAATAACATTCTGCTGTTCCTTCAATTATCAGCTTTTAAAAACCTTTAATCCAAAATTATGCGGTTGTAGTATACTGGTTAACCCAAAGATATCTGTTTTTAAGCACATTTACCCCAGTGGGGTGGGGTGGGGTGAGGCTACCTTTATCTGTTTAAAATGCCACCCTTGACACAAATATATCTCCTACAAAATTAAAAAGCATTGAACCAATGGCTTTTAAAAAATAAAAGTGAATATACCATCGTCGTATATGCTTAAAGTTTACGGGTAATGAAGTAAAGACAGACATGTACAGATGATATTACGATATTACTAAAATAGCTTGATTGAACAATATTTATGCTTATTTTTTATTCGTTAGGCTATTCCTGTATTATTCTAAAAATGTCAAAACGTTTTGTTCCTATCAAAAATGATAATTGCAGTCATCTTCTTTTAGTATGTAGAGGAAAAAAGTATTATCATTTTGCTGGAAAAATTGTTTGAAGAAATTCAAGCAATTGATCAAGCAACAATGGAATATTTGGATAACATGCAGCAATCTTTGGAAATGGTATTAGAAAAAACAAAACGTCGCCATTTATTATGTAATATACAACAGCTGCTAAGTGTTATTATTTCTGCAATAGATACAGTTATAGCTGTTAAAATTATCAAAGATGCTGGTTTCTGCCTCAGGTAAAAGATTGGTCAGCAGTTTTGTTTAAATTAACCGTATAAGTAATATCATTTTACTAACACTATAAAATAAATTGATTATTCATACCTTACACCAATTGGGTGCAGGCTTGGTTCAATTCTGATTGAGTGCATGATGTGCGTCCTTTATAAATGCTACAACATAGTTGAACCATTGAACCATTACATCACCCATATTGGGTTGGGCCTATCCTTCTTCCCTCGCGTGGGTTTCCCGGTTTGCATATTTACATGTGAGGGTGCTGTGAATTTGATCATTGACCTCTACAGTACGAGACATTTTACGTGACTCACAATTTTTTTGTAACATTACGACTTGTTGAGGTAGATCTTATCCACACACACATATGTAACTGCCACGCAACTATCTACAACATAAATCCGGCAAAATATTTTTCTGTTGGTATTGATGACGCCATAGCTCAAACATTTCTTAGAATTGTAACATAATAATGCTCGCAAGTATATCTGAACTAAATGCCCTGTCGTTTGACTTGTGTTTCCTATCACATAACTTTTAAGCATTTTTTTTATAACTTGAGACTACCTTTCTACATAGGGAAATTCCATATAAATTGACGATATGACTATTTAGCAATAACTTAAGTGATAAGTGTTTGAATAACACTTATAACATGAAACTTTGGTAAGTTACATAAAATCTTAATAGAAACATTTCTGAAAGTTTTAGTCGCATGACTAGTCCGTTTTCCTCAAGTTTTCCGGAATTTTATTTTTGGTCAATAATTTCGATATTTTGCTATGAAACGATGGTCAAGAACAACACATTAACTACTTAATACCGAAATCAAAATGGAAAATGTTATCTAGAACTCATTTAACCTTATTTCATATTTTTATGTACGTTAAACACATGGGGAGGGGGGAGGTACAAACTACTCCCCCCACACCCACCTCACCCACCTCTTAACAATTGAACAGACCGTGTTATGATCTTGGAATTTGACATGAATGTAGCCACAATCGTATAGTTCCGAAAATAGAGTCATGGAGTTGAAAGACGTAATTTAAGCAAAATCTTCTGACGTCAGCAAGAAAGTATTTTTCCAAATTGTTACTTTCATGATGCACTATCAGCCTTCCGAGTTTCTTCGTTATACTATTAGTCGTTCAAAACTTATGGAATGGAGGAGGAATCCTGCCCGCCTCCGGGAAATAATTTGTCAAATAAAGTCCGGTTGAAATAGAGTTAATCCTGTTGGGCCTGCAATATGTTTGGCTTTTGTAAGTGGATCCCCCTATGCTGAAGTCATTAGATTATGTGACGTCATCAATCAGAAACACGTTGAAGTGTGACATCTTTATCGATTTAGATTCCAATTGATTAGCTATCGATAATTGGTGTTCTAGAAAGATTTGCTTTTAGATTTTCCCATTTGAAAATACTTTGTTATATTTTGGTTATGTGTTGTCATTTAAAAAGTTTGATAACATACAAACAAAACTTTACTATTGAATGAAGAGTATGATCCCATCATCATATACACATAATTCAAATAATTTTGTTTACACTATCGTTTCTAGTACGTTATATGGTTTGTACAGGAAAATGACGTTAGATAAACAAGATACTTATTTTTATCCAAAATAAACATTACGTTTGAATGATATGTATTCAAGAAAGCTTGCCAAGAAGAAGAATTAGCACGCAGTTACAAACATTTAGAGATTAGATGATTTATAGTACGCAGTTACAAAAATCTAGAGATTAGATGATTTATAGTACGCAGTTACAAAAATCTTCTAACACGATAAGCAAAACAAACGACTGTCATTTGGTAAATATTGTCGTAGAAATATAATGTTTGAAAAAGTACTGACTAAGATAGCGCGCGTTTTATTCCTATCATACAATGAAAATTCACATGTTTATTATGTAGCATAGAAATTGCTTACTAAAAGTCTATGCTCTGCTTACATTCAATATATAAATACCGTATTTACTGTAATAAGCGCCCGGGCGCTTATAAAATTTTTCCGATCTCAGAGGAGGCGCCTATTAGAGAGGGGCGCTTAAAAGAGACGGCGGTTATATAATAATTTTTGTTTTGAGGGGGGAAGAAGTATTAGTGAGACATGTGCCGATCGAGTTTTCCTATTT
>JAULBZ010002867.1:0-17727 GCA_032360805.1 Neoturris breviconis
GGGTGGTCTTTAAAATAACCACATATAGTGGTTATTTTATGCCAGCCGAGGCCAGGGCTTTCTTCGCCGCTCTTCCGTGTTCAAAAAGGCAAGAAGCCCTGGGAACGAGGTTTTATATTCGTATCCAGCGCTGATACCGATGATTTACCAAAGAGAGGCCCTGGTAAGCATGTATGTTCTAAAGGCTATTCCGGTCTCTAAATTCTCGAAATATCAATAACAAATATGGCAGGCGCAAGCTGCGTGATAGCGAAACCAGGCGATATTTCAGCTAAGAAAAATAATTGCGAAAAGATACGATTTGTGCTTTTGAGATTTTCCTTACTTTTTTCAAAATTCTAGAGGAAAATTTATTATATACCAATAGAGAAAGGGGCCACTATTATCATGGAACAGCTTATAGAAACGTCACCTATTTTTTGGAACATTGGAACACTTCGCAATAATGTGTTGACTTCTGGTGACTTCTGTCTGTCTGTCGAAAATGTAAACTCACCCTGATGTCACTGCAGTGTTCCCTAAAGGACCACGACCCCTCTTAGTCTAGTCGGCTCAGAGACACGCAGTACACATGTACGTATGTCTAACACCTGTGTTGTCGTTCGTCACCTCACGGTTTGCAATCTCGCTGACAAGAAAAGCTAGCTAGAGTATACAAAAAACATCCACCCAATATGCTATGGACCATTCTTCGGTCCAGCCCAAAAAGTTATTAAGATCACATAAGATTTTCAGGAGGGCACCGATCAGTCATGGACATTATTCAGCATTCACATTCATTTACTATATTGCGCGGGTCTCAGGTCTGCGCAGGTAAGAAGAAGAAGATGAGACCTAGCTAGCTTTTTCATCAAAAAACCTTGGACCAATCCCAGCCAACCTCGGAAGTGTTTCCGGGGTGAATTGATGACTTCAACATCCAAGTTGAAAAATTATCCACTGGGCACGTCCCTCCCCCCTGGGACAAAGTCCTGGGTAAATCAATGTTTTTTAGAATCTCTGGGACACCATGGGCCACAAAACTGCCACGGATAACGAGACATGACCATGGAGCTGGGTAGGTTTTCTGAGTGGGAGTTTAACTCAAAGATAATATCTAATAGATAATGTAAATATAAAGTTGCATTACAACTTTCTGCAGAAGAAAACTGAAAAAAAACAAGAAAAAGTCAGTATCTCTTAGCTATGTTTCTTCTTGATTTTTTGTGACAAAAATTTAATTCTTTAAAAACATTGGTACTCACAAACACCAACTTCATTTCGACATTTTAAAGATTTCTTTGCACGCAGTTACAAAAAACTTCCAACACGATCAGCAAAATGAACACTAACGACTGCCATTTTGTAAACATTGTGGAAGAAATAAAATTAAATTACTGATTAAAACTGTGTGTTTTATTCCTATTATATATACAATAAAAATTCACATGTTTATTATAACAGAGAAATTGATTACTGAAAATTAGGCTCTATGTTTACATTAGCTTTCAGGTATTCATAGACTCTGTAGACTTATTGAAACCAAATGCTTTCCTTGTTCCCTGCAACCTGTGGCCTGAAGTGGCCTGTGAACTAGGTTATGATTTCGACCGTATTTTACCACGATTTTACACAATAGCTATCTAAGTACAGCCTTGCACGAGAATGAATATTTTCCAGAAAATTTCTCACTACTTTCCTCCACAGTGACCTGGCATAATTTTACCTTGCAAATTGTGTTGCAATTGCTTAATTGACCTGAAACTCCACCATCTTTTAATAAATACATTTTAAACACCATATATATACTGTGTGTATGCAAATTTATGTGGCAAAATGTGTTATACTGTTTGTTATGAAGTTATAATATCTCATACACACCGGTCAAATATGTTCTTAAAATTTGTCAAGTTTTAGACTTCAAGCCTGATTACTACGTAAAAAATGACGATTTTGTGAAAATTTTGTGCATATATACATCGGGGACTACTAAAAGACATCATACTAAAAGCTTTTTTCTAGCAGCATATTTTTTTCAGCAGCCAGATGAGTAATTCTAAAATCTTGCCCTGCATATTTAATGGGAAAAACAACAAATAATGTGTTCATGAAACACTAACAAAATTTGAGAATGATAATAGCATTGGAAAATCATGATAAAAGTTTACCAAATGAGAATACATTATAGCTAATATTAGAAATTATAATTTTTAGCCCACCAAACAAAGTTTGGATGGGCTATTACTACCACTTTGTGGTGGCGGCATCAGCTTGCTTTTCTTAATAGATCATGTACCCTAAGTGCCAGCATTTTGAAATTCTGTACCAACATTGTCTGTACCAACATTTGTGGCATTATTCAAAAAGGGCTTGCCAATTTTTCACTTTTGTCCACTTGGTCCCGAGTTTTGGGCAAAAAAGGTCCAAATGGACGAAAAGGTGTGGTACCGGCCTAAAATTTGGTTATTATATTCTAGACTATTGAGAGACACCACATGGTGATAGGGATACTTTTTATAAAAATAATTTTTCAAATCTCAAGAATTAAAGTTTTCATTTTGATTTTTCGAAGCTTCCTTCTTTAATTTTAAAATAAATATATATAATGTGAACATTAGAATGCACTTAGGGACTAGCTATAAAAGTTATATTATAAATGTAATGTTAAGTTAATGAATTTATATATATTTAATTATCTCATTATGAATTAGAAGTAAAAAGCATTTTATTATTTTATAATAAAATCAAATTAATTTAGGAAATGTATTCTTCTGTTGCATTGTTATCTTTATTTTTAATTTTAACAAGATTATGAGAACCACCTTTTATTAGATGTTATGTATATATAGTTAAATGTCACAAGTTCACTGCTAATATAAAGATGTTTTTATCTTTACTGTACTTGTATTTTATATATATACTATACAGTATATAATGCTTAATAATATATGCTTATAAGTTAAAGTATACTTTTTTATAGTATAATTGATATACTGTATAATGCTATGATGTTTTAATGATATGTCTGATCTGTAATGTGTATTAGGCTATGATATGAAATTTCACTACTCTCTTCCATGGTGATTTGATATATTATTACCTTGATAAAGGTGTTCCAATTGTTTGTTTGATCTGAAACTTTATCCACTTAATAAGGACGTGAAATCCTAATGCTATGTAAAATTTGGGTGTTTATACTTGATATGAAATGTCACTACTCCTCTCCACAGTGACCTGGCATGATTTTACTTTAAAAAATGTGTTCCAATTGTTTATTGGAACTGAAACTTTACCCTCTTAATAAAACATATTTAAAACAAAGCATAATGTTTGTATGCAAGTCATATTTATGTGCTTAGGTTTAACTTTCACTTGGTTTGGTGGATTACTTTCTACTGTACCTTTGATTATTTTTGATTTAATTAATAGACAAACGGCACTCGAGGTATTTAGGGTGTTACAAGCAAAAATCCCCATTTCAAAAGAAATTTGCTCATGTTTTTGCACCCTGGACCAAAATCAAGGCATGGTTACGGCACTTCTCCCCCCTACCGTGTAAAACAGAGTCTCCTACTGTATATCAATATCGTTTTTAGTATATACATCTAGTACAACATATAGTATGAGTGATCTACCAGAAGTTTCAAAAGCGAAAAAGCTACCTAGTTCATTATCAAGTAAGTCATTTTCTTGTATATACCTTTAAATATATATTTTTTTGACTTACACACAGAAATTTCCCTCTTCTAAAATATTTTGTGTAGTGAGTATGGTAGAGCAAAATCCGAGGCAACCCGAGTGAGAAATGATATTTTAATTGAAGCCACATACACAGATCAGAACGGAAATGAGATAGTAGGAACACTGAATTAGTTATTTCTGGCTTATTAGCCTTCATCAGCAGTACATACCAAACAGTGATGTTAAATATTGCTACAGTTCCTTGACTCGCAACAATACAGACATGTGGTGTGTATCTAAACAATCAAAACTAAAACTAGTGGTGTATCACTATTAATCAATATGGTCTTTTGTCATAATGCCTGAGAACATAAGTCCATATTTTAAGCACCTTACATAGGTTCTAATCCCAGTAAGGTGTGAAGGTTTATTCAGTTATCCATACACATGAGGTGAATAAATAAGTACCAACATCCTGATGTAGGTCTACTATATTTTGAAAACTTTTTTACAAGTACAAAATTTGCGAAATAAGTGCCCAAAAAAATTGACACCAACTGCTTTAATTGAATAAACCTTCACAGGAAGTAACTTTTGTGGATTTTGCATTGTCTGGGTCTTTTCGCATATTTTTGCAAACCTGATTATTACCGAAATTTATTCTCTCAAAATATTTTACATTGGTTTCTTCGCGAAAGTTAGCCATGAAACACAAAGATTTGGGGATTTTTTATTATTATTGCTACTATCAACAAAATGAAGCAATACTCTTTGTCAATACAGTATCTACATACAGTATCAAACTCTTGAAAACTTGTAACACATATTTTCTATTTGTATTTTAACACAACTTATTAATGGGAACCCAAGGTGAAAATACAAGTACATATGTATTTTATTTTTTGATTTTGCCACGGCTCTCGCAAATTATATACTGTCTCCTCCTGTAAAAGTTAATTTCTGTGAAATATTTCTTATCCATTCATTCGGCAAAGCTTTAACTAATTAATTTAATCCTTGTAAAGCACAAACATTTCAGGTTTTTAGCCAACTAAACAAAGTTTGGATAGGCTATTACTATCACTTTTCAGCGTCCGCAACATCGGCGTCCTGCTTTTCTTAATAGACCATGTTCCCAAAGGGCTAGCATTTTGAAATTTGGTACCAGCATTCGTGGTGATATTCTAGAAAAAAATATTTTGATTTTGTGTGCTCGGTCCCAAATTTTGTTTTTCAATGGACCAAAAAGGTGTGGTACCGTCCTGAAACCTTTTTGCTATTTTGTCAACTCGGGACCGGGTATCGGCAAAAAAGGGATTTTTTGGAGACTTTACATTACCAAAATGTTCAATTTATAATTTTTGTTGACTTAAAAAATTTTTGATTTTTTTTCACTGTTTATAAGGATTTGACCAGAATTATATTTGGACTTTTTTGATTTTTTGAAAAATAATTTTCTATGAGACTTTGACAACATGATGATAAGTGATATTTTTCATAAGGATATTTTTTACAATTTCAAGAATTGAAGTCTTCATTTTGATTTTACTTCCAAATGATTTTGGAATGTTTCCTTTTTCAATTTTGAAATAAATATATAATGTGACTATAAAAGTTTTATTATATGTAATGTTCAGTTAATGATTTTATATTTAAATTATTTCCATTGCGAATTAGAAGTAAAAAACATTATTTGATAATAAAATAAAATTAATGTAAGGAAATGTGTTCTTCTTTTGCATTGCTATATGCATTATCTTTATTTTTAATTTTAACAATAGAGGATGATAACCACCTTTTATTAAATGTTATGTATATATAGTTATATGTTCATTGCTAATAGAAGCCATGAATGTTTTTATTAAACAATAATTATGTTAAAATGTACTTATAATTTTAATAGTCCCATAGCTTATAGGTTAAAAGTATTCTTCATTATACATAGATACATGGTATATAATGCAATGATGTGTAATGATGTATGAAATCTGTATTATTATTTGGTATTATTATATTATGATGTATGATGTATATAGTGTGTGAATGCAATTCATAGCAAAACTTGACGTCGAACAATATCGTCACATTTTGACCAGTGCAAAATATAAAAGGGAGAATAAGGATCTTCGAGAACAAATAGCAATCCTAGCTCGAAAAGTTGCAGCTGAGATTTTAGACTCAAATTCACTTAAATTGTTCACATCGAGTCGATTAATACCACTGAACAAGAATCCTGGAGTCAGACCGATCAATGTAGTGGAAGTCCTGAGAAGAATAGTGGGAAAAGCATAGCATGGGTGCTTCAAGACGATATATAAGAAGCAGCTGGACCATTACAAACAGCAACTGGGTTACAAGGTGGTGCTGAAGCCGCCATTCATTCTATGAAAATTATATTCGAGCTTGAGAGTATGGAAGTATTGATATTAGTAGATGCTAGCAATGCGTTTAACTCATTGAACAGATAAGCTGCCTTACATAATGTTCAAATTCTATATCCTAATTTTTCTACAGTATTAATAAACACCTACAGAATGCCAGCAAGATTGATAGTTTTAGGTAGTGAAGATATCCTGTCAACAGAAGGGACCACACAACGGGACAACTTAGCCATGTATCACTTTTATTATTTTGTAAACGTTGATATACATTTGATTCTTTGCTGGTCTTGTTAAAATGTTAAATATTTTTTTTACATATATTCAGATTTTTCTATACTTTCTTCGATTAATCTATCGTCTTTTTTCTACTTCTTCCGACTTCGTCTTTTGTTTATTGATTCTGGCAGACTTGTCTCTCATACGTTTGAGCGATTTTAAACCCTGAAACAGGGGAGACAGGGTGATTAACGCCCTTGTCTTTAGAGGGCCAAACCTCTACAAATCTTAATATACAAAGTCCAAAAGGACATATCTTGCATTATAGCACCTGCTGTTTTGTTATTTCCGCATATATATTATTATATATAATATAGTACGGGGATATCAATATATTAATACATCATTTGTACTACACTGTGTTTCATGGCAGAACCATTATATATATATTTTATTTCTTCTTTAGTAATTGCACAATACGCTGTAAAATTTGAAATTATTTCTATTTCTGGAGACTCATCTTGAAAATTTCACTATTTTTAAATTCTTCAGCCAATTGTGTAAGAGACTTTATATTGACGCTTGTTCCATTTATATTTACTCTGATTTTTTCTTCTTCCATCATTATCAAGTTCTTTTTTTTGATTTTCATTCATCGGAAGAAATAACATTTTTCTACGAACCTTTAATTTACGAACCTTAAGAGATTCCTTAGTTGCCTTTTGGTGTATTTATCTTGTTTAAAAGAGAAAATTTGAAAGTTTCTCTGGTTTGATTTTTTGTTTATGGGTTAGAATATTCCAGTTAGAAAGTTGGCTTGTACATGTTACTTTTGTTAGGCCTTTTATGACTGCAGCTTCAATTCTAAAAAAACATACCAGCTATATGGTTACAGGCTCCAAGAAGACCTCAGGGCACGTACAGTATGCATTCACAATTTTTTTGTTTTGAATATACAAATAGGACTATTATTTGAAATAATCATTTTAACTGCATTGATAAATTCTGATGTATAATATCGGTAAGCTTTTCCCTCTTTATATTCGCACATCGGACAATATCGTCATGCTGAAATGTATTGTTGAAATATGTAGAAATATCAATTATAGAAAGGTGTGGCCAACTTTGCATACCCTCTTCTTCACATATCCAACCATCTTTAACTAACAATGGATCAGGTACTTCATAATTAAGTTAATTTAACTTTCTCTGATAGTCATTCAATAGTCTCCTTTCAAATTGTTCTTTTTCAGGGTCAACTTCAAGCAAGACCAGACTTAAGAGCAAGAGGTGTTTGGCGAAGTGGTCAAAACTCATATTATGATGTACGAATCACTAACACTAACAGTCGTTCTCATACATTATGAGAAAGCGTTAGAACAGAGGAGCGTTATGAAATGATACTTTCCATCATTCGAAAATTATCCTTCTTGATACTCCGCTCGTGTATGATGTGCATCAGAGGGAGTCGTTTCCATCATGTAGTCAAAGAAAATGACGATTTTGATATAGCTTTTGATGCATCAAAATGTGATGTTTAGTTCATTTATTTGTTTATTATTTTATTTTTTTTACAAGTGTTCTTTTCCAAAATGTTCTTGAAGTAGTCTTTCCATAGTTTGTAGCAATATTTTTTAAAAAAATTATTTAGTCTCTTTGTTCTTTTTTGTTTCTATTAAAAATGTACCAAATATTTAACACTTTTTATAATATATTTTATTGTCGTTTTTCATCTCTTTTCTTTTACATCACACATTTAATACTTTTATTGTCAATTCAAAACGATAACTTTTTTCGAAACGATTGGATTTTTTATCATTAAAATTGCAAACCGCGATAGTTTATTCCCGCAAAATATATAAAATTCTCGAATCCGCGAAAGTTTATTACCGCAAAATTTACACTGAGCAGCTAACCGCGAAAGTTTCTTCCCGCGAAAGTTTCTTCCCTTAAAGTACAATTTATTCTTATATTCATATCCACTGTGGAGAAGCTATTTTTGAGCATTGCTTCAGGCTATGATATAAACTTTCACTACTCTCCTCCATGGTGATTTGATATATTATTACCTTGATAAAGGTGTTCTAATTGTTTATTCGATCTGAAACTTTATCAACTTAATAAGGACATGAAATCCTAATGCCATGTAGATTTTGTGTGTTTATCCTTGATATGAAATGTCACTACTCTCCTCCACAGTGACCTGTCATAATTTTACCTTGTGTTCCAAACGTTTATTTGAACTGGAACTTTACCACCTTAATAAAGACATATTTCAAACACTGACCTATAATGTGTGTATGCAAATCATATTTATGTGCTTAGGTTTAACTTTCACTTGGTTTAGTGGGCTACTTTTAATACCGTACCTTTGAGTTTCATTTGTGAGGATTTATTCCTGCAAAATTTTCTTTCCTTACAGGTTTCTTCCATCGAAAACTACTTTACATGCAAGTACAAGGTAGAAGTAAAATGGCATTAACCCTATATATGCTGGTTTTTTAAGGGCTCATCAATGCTGGGGGAGGGAGGGGGTGGGGAGGGGGAGGGGGGCAAAATCCGCCCCTAGCATATATAGGGTTAAGGCGGATTTCCACTAGTTGAATTTGTTTGCACAAATTCTAAATGAAACCATTGTATTGGTTGGAAGTGAAGACCTAACAGGTGAAATCACTTTCAACCAATGTAATGGCTTCATTTAAGAATTTGCGCAAATCAATTCGCTTAGTGAAAATCCACCTTTACACTGATTTCATACTAACATATATGATATTATAAAACGTAGTGATAATATGGCATTCTTTTTTAGATTTTGTGCCAAATAGTCCTACGAAAGTAAATAGTATAAAAAAAAAACCGTCAAAGAAAAATGTAAAAAGAAAAACCAGTAGAGCAAAAGGAAAATCAGCCGATTCTTTAAAGAAGTCTTCAAACGAATCTATACGTGTGGAATCTGAAATTCTAAATGATTTTGAAAACTTATATGAACAATCTACTAAACCTAAGTTTGAAAGTATCCCCTTAGACCCAGATGTATTGAGATGGCAGAATAAATGCGAAGATCCTGTTGATGAATTGCGTCGTATTGAAGTTTATAAGACGAATAGAAGATTACGATATGTTAATGCAAATAATACTAGATTAGCTCTTCTTGCCATTAAGGACAGGAAGTAATGTTGAGTTTATAAGGACTGCAATGGTCCAGTGTTCGAATTAAGAACGAATAGTATTGTGGATTTTCGATTATACTTTTAGGTTTTATAGCTTGGATCTACGCTCAAAAAATCACTCTTCCACATTGATTATTTGGGAGCTCTTGATCCTGTCTAGAATTCAATAACTTTTCTAATAGTATTGTGGATTTTCGATTATACTTTTTAGGTTTTATAGCTTGGATCTGCGCTCAAAAAATCACTCTTTCACATTGATTATTTGGGAGCTCTTAATCCTGTCTAGAATTCAATAACTTTTATTTCTATAAACGTTATGTCCTTGAAACCGCCTAATGAAATTAAAAAATATGTTTTACGATTTTTGGCACCTCATGACTTTCCAGGAAGAAATAAATGGGGCGGAGGGTAGTCAAAAATATCATTTAAAACCCAGTCTAGATAGGGTTGATTCAGAAACTAATCAACTCCAGCATAATTATTTTTAGTGGTCGTATCTAGAATATTTCGACAATAAAAATACAAGAAATATAAAAACATACAAGAAAAAAATAGTGCGTTGTTTTAAAATTATATCCTGTGGTAGATATGTACCCTGGTGTCAGGGGACGTCTTTTTGATGTTGATAAGACGCGTGCTTTGGGTTAGCTGAAGGTTGATTTCAATTAGGCGGAAGATTCCTGGCGAAAGTCAAAAGAAGACATTCCATTGGTAGAAATTGACATGACACGATGTATTTCCAATGGAATGTCTTCTTTTGGGTTCATGTGGAATTTTTTGCGTAACGAAAATCAACATTAACACTGTACAGTCAATATTCCTTCAATTGATGGATTTACTTTCCTATTGCAAGAGCATTGGCGCGTTGTCACTTCTCTGCCAACATCAAATTTTGAGTTAATGCTAAAGAAATTACGATATATCTTTTTGAAAGTTTGAAAGTTATTTGTATATAATATATTTATGGAAATTATTGTTTTTTATATATAGTCACATTTGTTTTTATTTTTATTAAGGCTATTCCAAGAAAAGTAAGAAACAGTTTTAAACTTTGCTATACTTACTGAAAACTACTAAAAAAAGCTCCTCAGGTGATTTCCGGCAGTTTTACTCAGGCTTGGCGATTGTTCGTGTTGGCAGTACTTAGTGGAGAATAATTTGATCAAAATCCGCAGTAAAGACGCTAGAAAAACATTGGGCAAAACTTTTTTCTAGCGTCTTTACTGTGGACATTTAGCAAGTTTTTGAGTAACCTTACAAAGCAAGTGTTTATTGTGATATGACAACGAGTTGCAATCGCATCGTTTGACCATGGTAAGTGAATTACAATTGTAACACCGTTCCCATAACTCCTCTCCGCAGCAGAAAAAATCCCGGGAACAAGGTTGTTGATCCAACTTTCTGGAAAGTTTCTGATCTACAGCACGGTTTCATCAATAGTTATTAAGGGTACTTTGGCATCCTTTGTCCTTGTATTATTGTTAAGCCCCAAAAAGACCCAGTACGGTTAAGAGTTAAGTTATCAGTAGTAAGCGAGTAGTTCACTAAACAAGGCTGATACTTATGTGCAAGTTATGTGAATTTGTTTTCTACAGACGTGCATAAATCGATAATATATGAGCATCTACTAATCAACGGCGAAAAGTCATCAATTTAACGTTCCTAGAGTTATGAGAGTGCGCTAACATGTGATATTGTAGTAAAACATGAAAGAATACCGTGATATATGGCAATACACTGTCCATATACGGAGCTAGACGTGTCCGTATACCGTTGTCTTTCACACTGTGTTGTGCTTCTTGCCAACATCATCAGACTACGGTCGAGTTGGTGGTATCATCGTCGTTACCAACAAATTGTTGTATGCAACAACACTAGAAATTGAATCGAATGAAACACTTGGGTCAATGTACCACATTTTATTCTTCCCTTGCATCTTTAATATTTGATAGAGCATACTATTTGTTAAATCTCGATTGGTATAGTGTGGGAAGAATGAATAAATCTTTGTTTCAATGATTGAGATAGCTGATCCGCCTATGCTTGCTATTTGACGTCGTAGTGCGTCGTTCATAACGGAAAGCGATGGTTTGCTATTGCTGAACTGTGAATATACAGCTGTCTTTTTGGCTTTAATACCTAAAAATTCAAAATATACGGAATATACGTTCGGTGCTTTGGAATTGATTAATAAACTAATAAACTGAAAATATCGAATAAATGTATATTATTCAAAATGGCACCTATGTAGGGAAGTACCTATTACAAGTGGTTTCCTTCGATGAACTTCATGCAATGAACAAAATTGACGGGTTCATGACAATCGTAGTATCACTTTTTACAGACTCAAAAAGAGGAAAGGGGAAGGGGGGTTATCATGGCCCCACTTTCTATGAAATTGTGCATAACTTTTTAAATAAAAGTGATATGCTCAAACATTCTGACTTTTCCTAACTTTTAATTAAGACAAAATAATCCCATTTCTTTTTAAATAGTTTGCTCATCTTCGGCATTAAGACGATTTCCGTAGACCAAAAAATAATAGGGGATTTTTTTTTATTGTTTACATTATTGGTTTCATAATTTTGTGCTGAATCTGTTTCTGATGTTTCTGATGTTTATTTTACTTGAAAAGTTACTCGTGACAAGTTTTTGTATCAAGACATTATTCTCATACAAAAATTAATCATCTAATTATTTTTATGCTAAAATGTAGTTTGTGTAAATTGTAAAGAAAGATATGCAGCCTTTCAGATTTTATAGAAGGAGGTTCCCCATTACCGCCCTAGGCTATCAGAGCCTTAAAAAGCCTAGGCCTGATAGGGTAAAGGTAAAATATGCTACCTAAAATAGGCTTCAGAAGGATCAATTAGCTCCCAATGTCAGAAAACAGTATGGAAAAATTGTTGTCTAACAGATTTTTATTCGCAATTTGTGTGTCAAAATGCGGGATCAACTCACTACAAAAACGAAAATAAGAATAACTTCAGTATAAATAACGATATTAACTTTTAACACAATTAGTACGGGAGGGGGAGGGGGGGGGGGGGATTTGGCCCTCTATCATATTGTGCTGTATAACATTTTAATCACTATAGTTATCGTGCTAAAACCGTCCAACATTTAGTAAAACATATCATTCTCTGATCAGTATTTCTGGGTCCTAACCTGAAAAAACGTATTTTAAAAGGGAAATCCTTGGCAAATCATCAATTCGTTGTTTTCAACATAAGTTACATGACTTAGAAAACAGAATTAGACTTTTTCTTGTCAATTCTAACAAAACATGGTTTTTAAGAAAAATTAGCTGTTATATTTTTTGTGATTTTGTTTCTTTTATACGGTACGAAACAGAACTGCTCCAATTGTTATGCATGGTTTTAACCAGAATCATAAAACACACGATGCCGTCTCCATTTCGTAGATCCAGTGAGAATAAGGGTGAAATAAAAGTGACAAAAGTAAGCAAATAAACAACTCTTTATTTTTTTTTTACATTTTTGCTTTCTTGTAAAACTTTGTATTTTCGGAGATCTTGAAGATAAGACGGTCAATTTTCAGTCTGGTGAAGCTTATAAAGGTGATAAGAAATTATTCAATCAAGTGCCTCATTTCAATAAGCGCAACTCTCCATTAAAATCGCCCGCTGTATAGTTGGGATTTTCGTATAAGCGTCCCTTACCTCAGATAAGCGAAGCTTCCATTTTCATGAAAATCACATGCAAATAAAAACTTTTGGATAAAAGTATCGAAAATAAAGGTTTAACCCTATTAACACGGGGGGGGGAGAGCATAAAGTGACCGCATCATTTTCATTTAGCCATAATTTTTTTTTATTAATGGTATGGTATTGAAATTTGGTGACCTAATTCTGAACAGGGGATAAATTTTTTGAAAATATAAAATTTTGTTAAAATGATATCTGATGTTGTTAGGCTAACTTTAGAACTGGTATGTGTTAGTTATAGAAATATTGAATGAAATATACAAAAATATTGAAAAATTCAGACCGGATTTCATATTTTACAGACCAGAGTATATATTTTACAGACCAGAACGACTATTACTGATGACGTCATATCAGATACTAATGACGTCATCAACTAGAAGCCGCTTTGCGCCTGAAAGATTTTTACTACAGAGATGCTGTGTGAACGAACAAATTAAGCTTTGTAAACGAATGATAATTGAGATAATCAAAAATACTAACAAATTTTCGACAGAATACGAAACAGAATTTGTCCAAAATCTCTACACCCGAAAACCTGATTTCTCGGATCTCCAGAAAGTGGCATTTTGTCCAATGTTATACAATTTTGTTAAAAGACAGTTAGCATATTCGCTACGCTTTGTGTATTTCTCTCCAGATTTTAAGGCATCAAAAATAGTACCCCTATTTGGGCTGTACAGAATGATTTGACCTAAGTGTCTAAATCTATTGTACTTGGCATATGCACAACTATCCAAATTTCAGTAACCATTAAATTAATAATATTTAAACATATCATATTTCCTCTTTGAAACGCCGTCTTCTAATAAACATTGCATTTGTAAATTAAAACTCCACCCTCATAATAAATACCACATATGCCATGTTCAAAAGCGGCGTTCATTGGAAGAGAACAAATATAAAGGAGCGGGTTTGCTCCCTGAAAACGAGGTTGTCCTTTTCAGGGGTTAAAATAAGTGCTGGTCATTATTGTGGGGGACAAACTTTTCAGAATATTGTGAAACATCTATTCTCTACTGGCATTTATTTCAACCTCTGTTCAAAAAATTAAACCCGCGGAAAATATTGAAGGACCTGGGGTCCGCGAAATTAAATCCGCGCGAAAAATCCTAAATTTGTACATCTGCAAAAATGTAATCCAATCGAAAAATCGGTAGAAGAGCTGAATACTAGCCTGAGATCCAGTCCCAAACTACAACGATTAGTAGTACTACTTTTTGTAGTTTGGAACGTGAGCTTAGGCTACTGAACACTGAATACGAGCTTGATTTAGAAGATGAAAATGCATTTGACAATCTTGAATTGTAAAAATATAAAAAGGTAAAAATATCGTATAAAAAAATCTTCTTTCTTTTAATTTTATGTAGCAATCAAGAAAATTAACCAACTGCGAAATAGAATACGCGTGAAAAATCCAAAATTTGGCTACCGCGAAATTAAATCCATGCGAAACTTAATCCACTTCCCTATAAAATATATAAAGTCATTTAAAAGTTTACAATAAACAAAAATCTTCACTATAAAAGAAGCGCCCCACTCTAAACCTTGCGAACAAATAAACGTCGCGTGGTTTAAAAGAGGAAGCTCGGTACCTTATTAGCATTAGTTTTCAGACGAATTCCTTATAATCTAAACTTTGCAGCTACAAATTTTCGCGAATACTCTACTTTGGTAAAATAAAACTCGGTAAAGTTAAACATTCCTAGGAATACTGAAGAAAGTATAATTCATTGAAGAAACATTTTTTATCTTTTGGGTATAAACAGTCAAATGTGTTTCGGTCTATTGGTGGATATTAATCATCACTGACTGAATATAGTCTAGTTTCTTATTTGTTTGATTTCTCGTACCATTTTTACTGTCTTATCGGGAAATTTTGCGAGCATATTTTTACGAATTTGGTTTTGAAATATTTTTGCGTGTACATATTTTTGTTGTCTCGTTCTGCTCTTAAAGTATGCAGTCAGTTAATATTTTCAGTTGTGAGATTTGGGTATATTCTTTCAGTATTTCAGTCCTATTTTCGTTAATAACGTCTTAAAACAATCACATGAAAAGTACAGTATAATCATCTAACAAAAGTATACATACAGGTTGGCTTGGTCAGATGAGCGTCCAGATCCACTTCAATATTTTATGGAGAATGTTCGAATCATGATGCTATTTTTAAATGTATATACAATTGTTTTCAAGCAGTATTTATGATAAAGGATTATTCTTAAATATAATTCAAGCATAAATACATGAAGATAATTTAAGTTACTTGTCGAATAACAGAACATTAGTTAAGGGGTAACCATGAGTTAATTTATTTTTACACATGGACCAAAATAGTTTTTATCTATCAGAATTAATTTTATCAGAACTTACTTAATTTGTAGGAAAACATTCTCTACAGCAATGCAAAAAAAATATAAATATAAATACAGTATTTAGCTGGACAAATTATTTGCAAAAAAGTTTGCCAAAACTTATTCCACCAAAATAATAACTCTGTATAAATATTTTCCGTTCATAAAAATGCTACTACCTTAAGGGAATTCTGTAAGATCTTATATTTTCGTGAGCAGGAATTTATTTTTACGAAGAGAGGTAAACTGTATATATATTTTTCGCGAGAAGTATTTTTGCAACGCCCAACTCTGGAGAGTAAAATAATTAAAAATCACAATTCCGACCGGTAAAATGGGAAAAATATAGCTAGTATCATTCATAAACATATAATATAGTCTATGGTGTATATACAAAATAATGACCATGCTATGCTAAAGACAGGAGGAACGGAACAGACGAAGAGATAACTGCTACAAAACAGCTACCATTGTATTATTAAGTTGAAATAGAAACTGAGAAAAAAAGAGCTCTTTTCAATTTTTCTGCGGGAACTAATTTTTGCAAATTTAAACTTTGGAACCTTTGATGAGAATCTATTTTCGTGAATAGCTTGCTTAGTAACTTTTCGCGAAAATTTACAAAAAATAATTCCCACAAAAATTAAATCCATTAAGGTAAATCAACAGAGAAAAACCTCGAAATGCAATTTCAAGGCCTCAGTATATCATGAAAATTTTGATTTTAAGATTCGCCAAAATTTTGTCTGCTGAAAATCCAAAATTTCCGCCAAATAATTTCCACAGAAGTATTTCCGCCTCTGTTGCCATATATTTTGGAAGTAAATGTATATTGCATATATAATATATCATATGTATATATCAGGAGGAGAAGAATGACACGATTCAAGTTGACACATACATCCATGTTTTATTTTGTAAGCTTATTTTAAAACTTGTACTATAAACTACGGTAACTTTGTAAAATGATTAGTGTGATCATGGCCACAGAATGTGGCCGAAACCTTACAAAATATAAAATATTGGATTTGAAATAAGCACCATCAAATTAAGGTCAGGGGTACCAATTTACTTAAAGAAAACATTTAAAAAGTATACAAAACGAAAAAAATGGTTGTATTTATCAAAACAATTTGAAGAGGTTTAATCGTGTCCAGGGGACCCTTTCTTCGTTTCTGATTATTTTAACGAATTACTCGTGAAAAATGGAACTACCGGACGTTTAACATGAGCTTACTGTGGAATAAGATGGGGCCATATTAATGCAGGATTTATCTCTCCAATAGAATACCATGATTCGAAGATTAATTACTATGGATGGACCTTGCAACAATTTTATAAACATGAGAGATTTTTGGTTACATGCATTTGCTGGTTTTTTCGAATTAGTGAATTACTTCAGATCAAAATAGAACAACTGCTATATCTAAAACCGATCAAATACGGGAGGGATATTTAAATGAAAAATAACTTTTTTCAGCAGAGCAGGAAAAACCTTTGGACTTTATAACATTATCTCTTCCAGTTTGTGACAATGATGATGTTAAAATCATATCGATTGCATTCTCTGAGATCGGGAGGTCCGTCTTCAGCTGCAAACAATGAAGTGAGCGACAAGATGATCAGAAAGTATGGAAGACGTTCTTCAAATACAAATTCTAGGGACATTCAAAGTGACTAAAAGTATCAAAATCTTTATGCTTGCAACTTTATACAAGCCTCGTATTTTTTTTATTTTTTCATGTCTATAAAACGGCGGAGGAGTTACGGAGGAGGTTTTTTCTTGAAAATATTAACTTCATTTGGTAGGAAACCAATATAGCAATAGAAATATCTCCGATTCGTTGTGTTTATTGTCCCGCAGGTAGGAAGAGTAACTAGCTAATAATAGATTCTTCTTTTTCTGTTGGAGACAATGTTTTGTCATAAATTTTAGTAGATTTTAGTTGTTTTGAAGTTGTTCCGACGTCGAGTACCCACCGGGTAGACCCTTTAAGCTTTAGTATTATTTGCTTAGAAAAAAGCATCTGTTTTCAAGTGGACGGCACATAGTATTACTTTTTATGATCTTGATGAATTTTCGTACCGAAGAAGCCATTCAAGGTACAAAATCACCCTGAGATGTTTTTTTTCAAATTTTCCCTTCTGTAGTCTAGACGAAAGTTCATATTGTTACTAACATATTCTGAAGATTTGACTCCATAAGAATGAATATTAGT
>JAULBZ010002868.1:0-17726 GCA_032360805.1 Neoturris breviconis
ACCCGTTGAGATAGAAAATTGTTCTTACAGACGGTGACAGGAGCCTAATTCAACAAATCACACTCTCCTCCGTCGGGATGTGATTTAATTAAAAAATGTTAACGGCGAACTCTCCATTTTCATAACGGCTCGGATAAATGGAGAATTATATTTGAGTCACACAAATTTTTATTGGTAACAATCATTTGCAAATAAATGACGTCACATTTTGCTAACTCTCCATTTATGACGTCACAAAATTGTAACTCTCCACTTCTTCTAATTCTCCATTTAGCCGTCCTCTGATTTTCATATGTTTCATGAATAGCGTCTTTGAAGTTCTATTGAAAATTGATTACGGAACTCTGGTCAAAATTTTAACTAGTGAGTGCACAGCTTAGGTGAGAGAATTTTCACGAAATTAACAATCTTTTCTGGTCATTTGTTTTCTTTCTTCCCGTTTTCATTACGGCACTCCGATTTTCCGATTATCCCCGATATTTTTCTCGCTTTCTAGATTTAGCCTACTAATGACTATAAACTAGTCTAGATATAATAGAGCAGTGATTTGAAAGTTGGTGGAGTGTGGAACATTTTACCCCCGATTTGTTCGACCCCAAAAAAGCCCGGGTCTTATAGGGTTAATCGTGCGGGCGCTTATTCGTATATTGGAGAGGGCGCTTATTTCAAAATGTAGAAAATTGAATGGGTGCTTATCTAAAGTCATGCAAAATCAAAAAAGAAAAAGAAAATCAAAGGAAAGGTATTTTTTACTATTTCTTTTTATATTCACTATATAGCTTCGTTTCCAATAGTTGATTGCCATGTTTCTATTATACGCGTGATAATTTGAGTAACAACAATTACATCCAGGTATGTATTTTACTGGGTTTTACCAAGCTCGTCCCCAGCACCTTTTGACTTTTTTTTGGGTTTTACATGTATTTTGTCGAAAAAACTACAATCTTGGACATTAAATCATGGCCAGTTTATAAATATATATAAACTATACATGCCACAAGGATAATAAAAACGCGGAAAACGACCATGAAAAGGCCCTAGAGATTTATCATGTAAAACCCGGTAAAATACATACCTGGATGTAATTGTTGTTACTACTTTTCAAATTATCACGTATATAATAGAAACATAGCAATTAACTTTTGGAAACGAAGCTATTTTCCTTCATTATTTTAGACAATATTTAATTTTTCTTTTTAAATTTTATGAAATGACTTATAATTTTTTTTATTCTATCAATTACGGAGAATAACCATGTATATCTCATGGAACCGAAATAAATGATTATTATTATTGTTATTATTATTATTATTATTATTATTTATCGAGTAGACTAAAGACTTCGTTTAAATATTTAGGAGTTTTTGCAAACTCGACGAATTCTGTTGTTCCCAGCAGCCTAGTAACCAGGTTTTTAAAACAAATTTAAATTTTCGCGCCATTCGTCTTGCTAATCAAAATTATAAACTTCTTCTCTAAGATGAAACTTCGAATTTTTGCAAAAAATTCACTTTGTCCACCCGAAGTTCTAGTTGCGCAATCGTTGTAGAGTGGTTTCCATTTCAAAATACCGTACGAATGTCGCACAACAGTCGTACAACTGTTGTAAAAATATAATTTTCTCAGAACCTACAACAACCAAATTAATGTTGTGCAACCATTGTGCAGTCGTGCGATAATTGCAAGAAAGTGTTTCCATAAAGTTGTACAACAGATGTGGGACTGGTTTACAACTATAGGAAACCAGGCTTTATAATGTATAGGTACTATGTGTATTACATTTATTCTTTTTAATTTTTACTCATTTTTAATTTTATTATTTTTAGATTATTTTTAGATTCCTTCCTATTCAGCTCTTAATGAAACCATGCTGTAGTGTTAAAACTTTCCAGAACGTTAGATCAACCCTTAATTAACAATTTAGCAAAATAATTTTTTTGATGACCTCATAGCGGGAAAACAGGTTAGTGCAGAAAAGAAAATTGGTGAATTATATATATAACTATATACCAAAATTATTTTCAAGCAAAAATAACAAGAACCTGTCAAACATATGGTTGCTAGAAGAAAATTATTTCTAGTTACTGTTTTTTTTTTCAAAATGAACCTACAATGGTCATGGTCATATTTGGCAAAAAGGGAAATTCGTGCAAAAATTCGGAATTTCAACTTTGACAAAAGCCTTACATTTTTACTAGCAAGGTGATCGGAACGAAAGTTCGAATTTGTTCCAAGAGCCTGGGTACAAGGCTGCTAGAAACAAGAGAATTTGTCGAATTTGTTTAAAGACCTAAGATCCTAATCCCTAGGTCTTAAGTCTTAGATAAATCTCAAGGGACGTCTCACGGCCTGAATAGGGTTAAATTTGCCCCAATGGTTATAAGCGCATTTTTGGTACACTCGTAAATCGCTTTAAGAGCGCATCAAATGCCACTTTGGTCAATCATGGTGGGGGAATGCGTTTACAAAAGAAGTAAAGCGAAACCGTGGAGCAATCTGATAAAAATTAGACAACTGGGATTGTTTGGTCACGTGATCAGATTGGCAAATTAAACACCAGCAAAATTTACATTGACTTACGAGGGAAGTAAAAATTTATTTTTGCGTGCTCAAAATATTGATGTCACATGACAATATTTAGACATTATTTTCAAAATAATATTATTATGAAACATTTTTCAGTGTAATACGCCCTTTACACAAAAGAACAGTATAAATGTTTATAAAGTATAAAAGGCAGATCAGCAACCACGTGGATACAGATCGTCATAAAACAATTGCTATCCTATTATAATTGACTATCGTACATTATGTAAATTTATTTACAGAACATGTTTAATAATAAGAATAATAATTAGTAGAAAGTGACATCACGTATCGTGTGATGTCAATTTCTACCAATGGAATATCTATAACGCATGCCCATTTTTCGCTCCGTTTCCATTCCGTGGAAAATGTTCTGAAGTAGAAAACAGATTTTACATTCACATTATAAAAGATAAAATATGGTCATATACGAACCGTATTCGGTAGCATTTGATGGAAATCTCGTTCCCAGGGCCTCTTTTGTCTTGACGTTTAATGCTGCGCAACAGTGTTAAATGTCAAGACAAGAAACCATGGGAACGAGGTAGCATTTGACAGAGTAAACATGGAAAATGATCAGCAAAATACGAAAGTAAAAGAAGTTTTTTTATATTTTACATTTTACAATTTTCCTAATAAGTACATTGTTAAATAATCTAAATTAAGGTCATTGCAATATAGTTTCTAAAAATGAATAAACGCCTTCCCTTTGCATATCTCTATATACAGACTGTGTATTACATTACATGGCAATATCACAGTAAATTTCATGTAAATGATCTCAATTAACACCCTGGGCGTTATTTTTCAAGTTGGCGTTAAAAATAAAAATGACTGGGCATTATTAATTATTTTCTTAGATATGATATTAGATATTAATTTGGGTTGTTAAATGGGGCGTCAATTTAGAGACGAGCGTTGATTGGAACATTTACGGTATACCCATATTCCCCTGGTTTATGAATGACTCTTTTTCTCACGTTTTGATAATGTTATGTTCTGGTCCAAATGGAAATTTTGTTATATTTTCTGCACCATCTTCTTTAACGACTAATATATCATGTTCTCTATAACCTCCAGCCCCTTCTTGTCCCAATGGTATTGTAATCATTGGTTCCATAGATATGACCATATTTGGTTCTATAACCGTATCAATATCTTCACGAAGTTCAAGACCAGCCTCTCTTCCATAATAATGAGATAATACTCCAAAAGAATGACCATAACCAAATGTTCGAAATTGCAAAAGATTGTTCTCTTTGAAGATTTCATTCAATTCTTTGGCAATATCACTGCATTTTGCACCAGGACGTATCAGTTCTAATCCTCTTTTATGCACTTTGCAGTTTACTTCCCATAGCTCAATTTCTCGATCTGTAGCATGATCAAGGAACAAGGTACGTTCTAACGCTGTATAATATCTGAAACATAAAAACAAGGAAAATAGACCTATTCACAAATACAAGAAAACGAGGTGTTGGCGGCTCAAAGTAGAAACCTTTTTGCAATGCAATAACTTGCTTTTTGTGTAGAGACTGCATAAATCACAGTACAAAATATTGCCGAATACGATCATGTATCAGGGAAAACAATTGTTCAAAGGCAGCATGATAAACCCTAGAACAACGTCAAACAACGTTCTTCTGGCGTCTTTACGGCGGACTTTGAACAAGAGTACCCACTGAGTAGGGCGTATAATTCCATGTATAGTGCACATCCTACCGTTAATCCGAACACGCCCGAAGGATGAGCAATTTGTTCTAATTAGCAAATGTTCGAGCTATTGTAAGTTCAATAGAAACAATAGAAAACACCAACATGGAAGAAATCGTATTATTTTGTAAAGGTAATGAACTAGAATAGTCAGTGAAATATGCAATATGTAAGAAAACGTTTTATTTTTCCTGAAATCTCCCTATGAGTTTGAATTAAAGACACGTACTTGCTTCATGGGAATTCACACCCAGTCGGCAAAAACCTGCTCAAAGTCAGCAAATTGACGTTAGAACAATGTTAACAGAACGTTGTTCTAATGTTATTTTTCTGACTTTGAACAGGTTATTGCCGGCTGGGTAAATTCCCAAAAACGTGTAATTTTGTAATTCCGCTTTAATCTTTGTTATCTTATGTATCCTGTCCCCTATAGATGTCTACAATATCCTCCAAATTCTTTATGTATTGGACATTTTGTGATTAGTCAGTCTGGTAGATAGATGTCCGATATAGGTAGGTCGGACTGTATTAGCGAACAGAGTAAACATGAAACTTTCTATCAATAGGTTCGTATGCATATATATCTGCAGTTGATCCATATATGGACACCCACAAGCTAGGAAGATTAATAAGTCCAAAAATTCCTGCAAATGATGGAGCTAAATGTATGACGTTTTATTACCAGATGAATGGCAAACACATCGAATATTTGGATGTTTACATCAGATTGTTGACAGACGATGATTACAAAACATATCTGATGCGAGATGGACATCAAGGAAATTGGTGGCAACGTGGAGCTGTATCTATACCTAATAGATCACAGCCGTATGAGGTGAAATAAACACGATCGAGGTTCAGTTTTGAAGGGGATAGGCTAAGGGAATATTAGTGACATCGCAGTCGGTAAAAACCTGTTCAAAGTCTGCAGTAAAGACGCTAGTACGACGTTGTTCTACCTTTACTGTGGACTTTGAGCAAGTTTTTGCCCACTGGGATAACTTAGTCAGGAGAAAATGAGCATAACTAATTCCACTCAACTTATCTTTGTCGGTAATACGATTTTCTTTATCCATAAATCAACAAGAATCTGCCAACATAACGTTCAAATTTAATTAATGTATACAATAAATAATTACAAAATTCTCTTACTGCGTCCATTTAGATACATTTTGAAGGGAAATTGGGAATTGCACCTGATTCTGATATAGCCATTGATGATATACAAGTTGATAATGGGTTGTGTCCTCAAGGAAGCCAAGGTAATATTTTGCTGAACTTGTTCAACTAATGCATGCTGTATTTCCTGTAATTAGCATTCGGGTGCTAATAAAATTATTCTCAGTCTAAGGGGTGCTACACGTTTTTTTTATATATAACTATATAAGAATGAATTTGAGCGAGAACTGGAGTTTCTTATTTTTCGCAACATCTTTGAATTCAAAGTTTCTTATTTGTTTCTTAAAAGGAGTCAAATTGCGCTGCTAAAGAAACACATAAAAACCTTACTAAAGATACAATGGAGACAGAATGAAACGTTCGTTTCTGTTTCTTTGACAACTAAGGAATGCTTTTTGTCTAAATAAGTAGTATCCTGGAGAGCTACATATGTCTTGGAGCTTAATCTTGAAAAAGTTATATGGTTGTTTCTTACGGTTTGCAACTTTCAGTTCCGTGTTTATTATTTTTAACCTAAATCCAGTACTGTTTCTCATAAAAGAAAACGTGTAATTATGGAGTGGGCGCTAATAAAAATATTTTAATTTTTGTGCGACATTTTTGCGAACTAAAGATTGATTGCTTTCCCCTGCATTTCATATTCATCAAGTTTCTCAACAAAATATCCACAATACCTTCTTTTTATGTCTGGGCGCTAATAAAATTGTTTTCTCTCGAAGGAGTGGCTTATTTCAGAGTGGGAGCTATTTACAGGAAGAAAAATTATCCATCACTTGTGTGAAAATAGTAACTGCTAAGAACAGCGTTAAGGGGGATTTCCGTTAGGCAGATAGTTCCACTCGTATGCCAACAGAAGACCTCCCATTGGTAGAAATTGACATCGCGCGATGTCACAAGATTTTTTCTAACGTATGGCATTGATTAGATGTCGGGCTTCTGCGGGGATAACGGATTTAGTGAACTAGTTATTTCGTTCTATATTTTTTGTTTTTTCAGGTTGTCAAAACTACTATTCTCATTGTGATTACTGGCGTAACCATGGAGAATGTTACAAAAACTCTCGATGGATGCTTAGACATTGTTGCACATCATGTTCTGGTAAAAATGCTACTACTTCCTTTTACAGCCTACGCAGTAGACAAACACTTGCTTAAAGTCCGCAGTAAAGTAATATCGTTCTAGCGTCTTTACTGTTGACCTCGGACAAGTTTTTGCCAACTGGGTACAATCCAGAAAAGTATAGAAAACAAAATCTCATTGGAACTAAGGAACATTAAGTAACCAAATGGGCAAAAAAAACTTGTTCAAAGTTGGCAGTAAAGACGTTAGAACAACGTTTTCAACATTACTTTAGCGTCTTTACCGCGGACTTTGAACAAGATTTGGCAACATACCATTCTAAGAAAGAAACAAGGATACCTAATAATTTTATTCCATCTACCGAAGACACATATAAGGTTCTCATTTCTCGTAATTCCAAGTGGACAAAAACCTATGCAACCTCGTTCCCAGGGCTTCTTCTCACTTGAAAAACATCAAGAGAGAAGAAGCCCTGGGAACGAGGTTGAAACCGTCAGTAACGTCACTAGAACAGCGTTTGCTTTAATAACGTTGTTCTAGCGTCTTTACCGCAGACTTTGAACTAGTGAAGAACTATGGAGTATAGTCAGGAGTAGTTCTGTATATCTTTTGTGCTTTGAATGGAATCATGTTGTATAGACCTATTCACAAATACGTGAAAACGAGGCGTTGGCCGCTTAAAGTAGAACTTTGCAAGGGCACTTCACAAAAAGGAAGCAATTGCATTGCAACAAGCTCTGCTTTGAGCATCCAACAACTCGTTTTCATTTATGATCGTCAAGCACTCACATAAATATTTGAGACAAGATAAAATTCGAGCAAAAATTCCGAATTTCCAATTAGATAAAAAGCCTTCTTAAAGTTTAGGTAGCAAAACAAAAGACACGAAAAATGGAATATGTTTCAAGATCCTGGGTACTAGGCTGCTAGGAACGGCATAATTTGTCTTAAGTCTACTCGGATAAATCTCTAGGGATTTTCAGTGGTCATTTTCCGTATTTACGTTTTACTTGTGGTGTGTATCACTTGTTGAAATTCGTAAAATGTCTCATAAATTTATGTGAACGGTCGTAGGTCTATTCAGGTGGCAATATTTTCACTTTTTTACTAGGTATGGCAGAATGTTCAAATAAATACGATGGAGACTTGTGTGAAATATGGGCCAGTGTCAATGAATGTAAACACAATCCACGATGGATGTGGCCTAATTGTTGTAAAGCGTGCAAAGGTATAAAAATTCTCATCGAAAATGATTGCACACATTGGTTTTCTCTATCATTTCATTTAGTAATGCGGGCCTTGATTCTCTCTCAGATTGAATTGACAAAGATGTATCTCTTTCGATTAATATAGCAAGCGTGTAAGGTATAATCAAGATGTTTCAGCATATCTCAGATGCTTCATTAATAAGCAAAAGTAACTCTCCTCGGCTAGGTGCGCAGATGAGTAAACAACTTAGGGCGAGGGCAACGCCAACTCCATTACTTGAGAAAGATGGTGAAAATATATGCAATGATATGATCAGCTTAGATTTAATTCATCTTAAACTGTTTGATTTCATGTCAAGCTCGTCCCCAGCCCCTTTTGACTATTTCATGTGCCATCTCTAAAATCATGATCCATCATCTCTGGCATACCTCAATGCTTAGCTTAATAGTTAGATGCATACTGAACTATTTGAATCTTCCAACAGATTTCATACTTTATTCGATTTTCACTAGGCGAAAGTTTGCTGAGAAGGTCAAAAAAAGAGATTCCATTGATAGAAATTTCTACCAATGGAATGTCTTATTTTGGCTTTCGCCGCAAAGTTTTTTACCTTGTGGAAATCAACTATTAAGATACATCATTTCCAAACTCATCCACACAGAGCTTCTTCCAAAAAAACTCTAGTTTATGTAAATCTTTCTTAGGTTGCCTTAACAAACATCAGTACTGCGGTTTTTGGGCATCTATTGGTGAGTGTAAAAAAAATATATGGATGAAATCGAATTGCAAAAATTCGTGTGGAATATGTAGGGCGTAGTAAAAACTTCAATAATATATATATATATACATTGTAAATATTAACAAAACTAACCCCCAGACTCATTCCCAGAGCCTCTTTAAGCGCACGTTTCACACGTAAGGAAGGGAAGCGCTGGGAAAGCTGTAGAAGTATATCATTTTTAAATACATCCACCATGTTTGATTACCAGCGTTAGCTTGATTCCACGCTCTCCTTATTAAGACCCAAGCGTAGATCAGTTACCAATAGGCTAGGCAGTTTTAAATTAGTCTGAAGATTCCAAACGCTTCATCTTATCACATTACCCTTGAAAGAAAGAACAGATATTTATTAGACTACAATCGTGGACATAAATTATGGATAAAAATCTTAAAATTCCACCCTCCCCGACATTCAATGTTGATTGCCTGTTTGCCCACAGCAAAGATACATCACCAACATTGATAGTGTTTTTACCATACTTTATGTCCACGATTATAGTTTGAAATTCCAGCCTACAATAAATTTTTTAATATACGTTTTCTCTGTTACCAAGGTCATATCTAGTCTGGTGCAACTTTCTGCAATATCCCAATCAATTCTTTATCATGACTTCGAGACACTCAAATGGAAATTTTTGCAGTTTGAAAAATACCTAGAAATATTAGAAATACTCTTATTCGTAATAATTTTCGCGCATCCACGATAATATTTTATGCACACTAATATTCGCACATGGCCGCTACAAAAAATTTAGAGTGGGAAAACGCTCATTTCCCAGCCGGCAAAAACCTGTTCAAAGTCAGCAAAATAACTTTAGAACAAAGTCCACAGAACGCGAACTAATTTTACGCACAGCGTTTTGCGAGTAATATCTGTGCTATATTTTGCTCAAAAAGAAACATTTTTGCGCAAATGCGCGAAAATTTGTACGCGCGATTCATTTGCGGATAGAGCAAGAAGGCAATACGCAGTACCAAGTATTTATAGCCCTTTTTATACTTTCTGCTACATATTCTTAGTGAAAACACCATTGTGGAAAGCGTTTTTTTTTTTTGCGTATTTAGCGGAAGAAACTTGGGGGATGTCTTCTACATCACTCTTTTTATCGTGGTTTAGAGATAAACATAAAAACCGGGGATTTTAAAATATTAGGAGCAGCCACAAAGACTTGGATCTACACTACGATCTCAAAATAGAATAAAAGCGGACACAATTCGTGCAAAAAAATGCATAACTTTCAGAGAAATGACCATTCTATAGAAAGTTGAGAATGAGAAATGTTAACGAAGTAGGTACAAAAACAAAAACATGTACGGTGATTGAGACAAAAATCGTACAATTGAAAGGTGAACTTTGTATTCGATGAGCACGCTGCATGTCAATACATGTTACGGAAGGAATAATGTGCAGCCTTACAGAATGTCTTTTAATAACTGGGAATATTCGTTTAGTGCACACATAAGGCGTCTATCTTATGGAGTCTTATCCCTGTCCGCTATATAACGGTATATTAAGAAATCGTCCCGTTACCAGAGTTACTGTCTCTGTCTTAAGGAGATGTCTGCATGATAGGAAGATTCCACTGTACATTCAATTTCGGGGAGAAAAAATTCGTTTTATCGTAAATTTTCACTCAAAGATTTGTGCAATAATTATTTTCATAAAACAATGAAAACGAAGCCTTCGTTGCTCAAAGTAGAACTTGTTACAATGCAATAACCTCCTTTTTGCGCAATTATTGCATTGTAACAAGTTCTACTTTGAGCAACAAACGCCTCGTTTTCATTGTTTTATAAAAAGGTATATTGGTTCCTCGGGATTTATAATACTTAGTGGTATTTTGAAGTTATAATACATCGGACATACAAACAGCATGGAACTTTTACACAACAATAACGAATTAGATTTACATTTAATAACAGATTTTCTACAACAATATCTATACCATTTTATAAATAATTTGAAAATGCGTACATATATAAATCAACGGGCCAATAATTACTCAATGGGAAAAAACTTGTTTAAAGTCCGCAGTAAAAGACGTTAGAGCAACGTATTCGACGTCGTTCTAGGGTCTTTACTGCTGACTTTGAACAAGTTTTTGTTTGCTTACTGGGTATGTCTGGATGCAAATCAGAACAGAGTGACAAAACTGCAAGAGTTCTGTGCGGGTACCTTTGTCTTTACATTTCTTTCAAATCATGTAAAACCATGTTCATAAGGATCCATTAGCTTTACAGACGCACAAGAATGTAATGCAATACAATATTCATATATTATGTATATATTTTCACCATGTATTTCGCGAAAATTTATACCCGCGAAAATACTAATAATTTAATGATTTTTTTTCATATCTGTTCACGCTGTGTATGAGGTTTTGAGTTGGTAGAGAAAAAGCAACTAATGGCAACGAAAAATAGGAACTTCCAGTTGATGATCGAGATATGTTTGATCAATTTACTGAGTTCTAATCAACAGTATGTAAACAATAAATTTAAAAGAAGTATAGACCTATTCACAAATACATAAAAACGAGGCGTTGTCTGCTCAAAGTAGAAACTTGTTGCAATGCAATAACTATTTCCTTTATGTGCAGTTATACGTAGCTAGTTTTTGTTTCGTTTTATTGCAATGAAGTGTCCTATAACAACTACTCATCTGCGAAAATTAATACTCATCAATATAGAAGTAAAGTCTCATTCGCGAAAATACAAAAAAATCACGAAAAATAAATAGAGATAATTATTACCGGCAAATATTAGCACCTCTGAGGTAACAAGAAGAGAACACAAAGTTGGAAAGCAAAGAAGCAGAAATCTAGACCACATTATTAACGTCAAATTTAAATTCTCGAGGCTTCAGTGACATATAGAAAGAAGCCCCTAAATTTCCTTTTTGTAATAAGAAACTTAAATAAACAATTCATATATACTATTTTTCATTTTCGCGAGACAATATCTTTTTACATTTTGTGGACACTTATTTCCGCAAATTGGGCTATTTTTCAGATTTTTTGCGAGGTTTTATTTTCGCGAACCGAATATTTTCGGTAGATATCAGGTATTTTTGTGAAAATAGAATGTGATATTTCAAAATTTTCCAAAAATCATGATATAGCAAGAAGTTCAAAGAGACAGAAATAATATAGTTGTTATAAAAACATTTTTCTGTGATTGGTTTTTTTGGTGTGACTATATTTTCGCGAATTTTTTAAGTTACAACTTTTCGCGAGTACTTACTTCCGCGAAATAAATATACACAAATATTTCGCAGGTACAATATTTCGCGATATTGGGCAAAATTCATGAAACTCGCGAACATATTTATAATCTTAGGGTACATTTGATTGGTTGACATCAAAAAGACGTCGTCTTCACATTCTACAATCATGGGTATAAATATTGGAGACAAAGTGAAATTTGTACACAAATTCAAAAATTCAACTTTTTAAAAAGCCTTAAAATTCGATTAGTAAGATAAAATGCACGAAATTTGATTGGTTTCAAGAACCTGGTACTAGGTTGCTAGGAAAAACAAAATTTGTCAAGTTTGCAAAGAGATCCAAGATCCTAAGCCCTTCTACACGATAATGAGATAAATCTCTGGTTGTTTTCCGCTTTTACGTATCACTTGTGGCGTCAAGAATTCGTCAAACATCATAAAATGTCTCATAATTTATTTCTATCATTGCATCCCTCAAACATCTCTTCGACGTTGAATAGACCATCCCATAACGATCGGACAAAATTAAATGCGGCCTTCAACCAATGTAATGGCTTTATTTAGAATTCGCGCGAACGAATTCGCCTAGTGGAAATCCGCCTTACTCCAACATACACACTGTGGCAGTAAAGCGCTGCCAATACCCAATAGCAGTTAGTCTATCACGTAGCAATAGTGTGTCTGTCAGGAGTACTAACAGAAGGTGTTTTAAAAGAATGTAGATTATAGTGAGTATAATCTGTCAACACACCTTGAAATAAGGCAGGGACCCCCTAAACGAGTTTCACCCTAACCGAGATTGCAATTGATTGGTTTCTTCGGTATGAAGAAACCAATCAAATGCAAGTTCGTTTAGGGTGAAACTCCACCAACTTCCAGATTATAAATTAAAACACTTATTGGACGTTTATAACCGCTTATGACAATACATTACTTAATTCTTTAAATAATGCTTCTGGGTCGTGTGCACGTGCAAAAACAGTGAATAGTGCGCATGCGCAAATAATTCCCCAAATAAAGCTTTACGGAATATACAGATATACAGAACGAATACACCAACTTATTCAAATATAGTGAAATTACAGTGGTTGATGTAAGAACAAATAATCACTGTGGAAGAGATTTTTAAGCATAGCTTCATGCTTTGGAGCCAGGCTAAAAAATCACTCCGCCACAGTTATTATTTATTCTTATTTCGATCGCTGCGTTCATCATATTAAGCAATTGAAATTGTAAATAAACAGTGGTGGAGCCAGTCATCACTGTGGAGGTGAGATTTTTCAGAATATTTTCGACCATATTGGCTGAAAATATTCCGACAAATCTCTCCTCCACAGTGATGACTGGCAGTTATTTCAATCCTTGAAATAAATGTAAGTGACGATTATCAATCTCACATCTTTTTCCAAAACCACATCTTTTATAAAAAAATATACTCTTTTATTATTTAACTTGCCAGATCAATTTCGCTGATTACATTGTCTGAATCTTTACTGGTCACATTTACTGTCTCAGTAGTATTTTCTTCAATATTTTGCGTTTGACTACGATTTAGCTCATCGTCAATAGTTGGCCAATTCTCATCTTCAGTTTGGTCAGGTGGAGATTTCTTTTGCATTTGGACAAGTCTTTCATTTAACGCTCGCAATGCTTTCTTTCTGCAGAGATATAAAATACACATACAATGTGTTTGAAATAGGAGCAAATAATAACTGTGAAGGAGCGATTTTTGAACATTGCTTCAGGTTTTCTAGCCTAAAGCAATGCTCAAAAATGCCTCCTCCACATTGATTGAAATAACGCAATGTAGGACACATTCCCGGTGGGCAAAAACTTGTTCAAAGTCTGTAGTGTAGGCACTAGAACAATTTTGAAAACGTTGCTCTAGTGTCTTTACTGTGAACTTTAAACAGGTTTTTGTCCACTGGGTTCACGGTGGCCATTTAATATTTGAAAACAAAATCCAGAATTTTTTTTTCTTTTTTTTTTTGCAAAAAAATACAGATCTTTGCTTGAAATAGGAGCAAATAATCACCGTGGTGGAGTAATTTTAAAGCGCTGAAGAGATGCTCCAAAATTACCCCTTTATAGAAATTTTCCCTGAAATAATGTCGAGAGTTTCGAAGCAAGTCTGGGTATAACTACTGAACAGCACCTGTGGAGGAGTGTTTTTTGAACACATATTCAGGTTGCGAAGACAATGATACAAGCTTGAAAATGACTGCTGGATATTACCTGTGGTGGAGTTTTTATAGTTTCTCAAAAACATGTTTGAAGGTAGATATCCAAAACGTTTTGCGAAACTGAGAAAATTTTTTATTAAATTACTTAAAATAGTGCACAAAAAAGTACTAAATTTCCCTACCTCCTTCTCTCTGCATCTGCAGGATCTGTTCCTGGTAAACTGATTGTAATAGATGAAGGTGCTCCAACATCATACGTTCGTACAGGATTCTTACAGACACCAACACTAACTAGCAACTTGAACAATGTTGCAGATAAAATACGAATAGGTGGCCTGAAAAAGAATTAAAGTTCAGTTATGTGCCGCTCCCATTTGTTCGTAACACATAAAAACCGATAATATAAAGCAAGCCTGAATATAACTGCTGGATATCACCCGTAGAGGAACATTTTTTGAGTATAGTGTTCATCTTAAAAGCTGAACGCTATATCCAAAAAACGCTCCTCTACATGTGATGTCCTGCAGTTAGTTATATTTAGGCTTGTAAAGAGCTGCAGATTGCAAATTCACTAAAACTCTTACCCTTGTTTGTTCTTTCTTATTTTGAAATAAATGTCTCAAAATATCTGATTTAATTTTGAAACAGACACCTTGTATGATATTCAATGATGCAAATACACTTTTTTTTATTCGAAACTGTAAATTTTGATTGAGGCTGAGGATATCTTAAAGTTTTGCTATTTTAGGCTCAAGAGTTTCTTATCGCTTTCTTATTTATAAAGTTACAAGTTATACTGTTTGTAGAAAAATAGAGATACATCAAATTTTGTTGATTGTGAAACCTTACTTATACGAATTTGTAAAGATAACCATAAAGATATTGTGAGACCTTGTACAACAAAATGTTGCTTATTGTCTATGAAGCTTATTGTTATGTAATATGGCAGATGAAAGGTATCCTTTGTAGATCTCTGTCTAAAACTGAAAACTGTGCTCAAAAAACACTCCTCCACAGGTGATGTTCAACAGTTGAGGCTTGGTAAGGCTTGGTAATACATACATTTCAATGCTTGAAATATGTAACAGAAAATAATCACCATATGGGAGTGTTTTTTTGAGAAAGCTGCAGGCTACAAAAACTACTGCTCCACAGTGATTAATTATTAGCTCTTATTCTGACACTGGATTTTTATCATAAAAATGGGTACATCCGCTTGATATGCAAAGCACTGAGTCCAGAAAAAGCTAAATGTTGCGGTCTGAAAAGTGAATTTTCTGAAATTAACTTTCGTTCTTGGATCTTTTCTGAACGTTTTGCAAAAACAAAGTACTCTGCAGTATCAAATAAGAGGGGGATTGGTGGGGAACACTTATTTACTTTTTGAACTTTTTCCAACCCCTCAGATATTTGATATTCATGAGATATTTGCAAGTGCAGATTCAAAACACAACGTTCATGTGAGATAGTTACCCTTACTTAATAAATTTGGAAGAATTCAGAACTAACCGCTTATTCCTACCCTACTCTACCCTTTTATACCATTTGCATACACTTTTCAATGAAATCTCCATATTTAAAAGATATCAAAGAAATAAACGTTTGTGGATATATACCTGTTTTTTGGATATTCTGTGAAAGAATGTTTTTTGCTTTTTAACTCAAAATGTCTAGGAAATTTATTTTACTTTCTTTGAAAGTGGTCGATTTGATCACCTGTCAAAATGTGATTGCAAAAGGAAAATTACCCCTAGTTACCTACCAAACATTATTTTTGTCAAATCGAAATAAAAGCAAATAATCACTGAGGAGAAAAGATTTTTAAGCATAGAGTCAGGCTTTGTAGCCTGCTGAATACCTGCCTGCTGAAAACCACTCCTCCACAGTTATTACTTGCTCTTATTTGGGACACTGAATTTGAAAAGTACCTTAGAAATGGCGGAAATAATGTAGCAGCTTCAAACGCTTCACTCATATCACCTCGTATTCCTCTACCATGTGATTGATAAAATCTCAAATAAACCCAGCCACAAGTTATACCACAAACTAACATGATTGGTTGTGTATAAGAGAATAAACGAATAACAGAAAGAAATATAAATACCAAAGTGGCAAGAAGTGGAACATCCTGAAATAGTAAAGAAACAAAAATAAAAATCAGATTTACCGTATTACCTTGAATAAATACCTGGGGCATTAGTTACATTTTTCGATTTTAATGGGGACGTTTACAAAAGGGGAAAGCATTCAATAAAGGGAGGCTTCTATTGAATATGATGAAAAAAGGTGAATAATTATTTTCCTATGATAATACTGAATTAATGTATTATTCCATATTACATGCTATATTATTGTATTCCCATAGTATAGTACAATTAAACCACATTAAATCTGCCCTGTTTGTAGGCTATAGGCTTGCACTGAAGAGGTGCGGAGGGAGGGAGCATTTTAAAGAGAGAGGTTTATTAAATATATTGTTGTAAAAGGATGTCGTTTTAATAAGGGGGCATTTAAAAGATGGGGTATTAAATCGAATTATTACGATAACCAGAAAATTCATTAAAATTAAAGGTATATAATTAGTAATACACCAAAAGACTGTCTATGTACGGGGGTTGAAGTAACTACCGGTCATCACTGTTGAGGAGAAATATTTCACAATATTTTCGGCTAATCTTGGCTGAAAATAATCCTCCACAGAGATGACAGTTATTTCATCACATGACGTACAAGGTAAAAGCTGTGCCCATCTCCAAAATATTTTAACACGTTGAAATAAGATGTTGCATATCTACAATTATAAACCAATCATCCAACTCTTTTTAATATGCAAATAATAATAGTTTGGAGATGATCCATAATATTTGATTCTCACTAAGTGACGTTGACCCTAAACACCATGGTGTTAAGGCTTTAGATGAGGCATTGAAAGTGGTTTCCTTTCCAATATTAACGTAGTTAAGATAAGATGCATAGGCATAATACCACTGGCACTTCAAATGAACTAAATTCAAATAACGCCACTCAGTGGGAACCTTAAGAAAAAATAAATTATTAAATTAAATATAAATTACATGGACGCGTAACACTTGAAACTTCAAATCGATTTTTTGATCTGGTGTAATTTGTTTAAATGCAACAGATATTCCACCTATAACACCAGCAATCCCAGAAAATTGAACAAACCTGAGAAAGAAAATTAAAGTTTGATGCATATACAGTACTGGTAATAAGAGCATAATAATCAATGTGGAGGAGTGAATTTTGAGTACATTCCAAAATCCCTCCTCAGTGATTATTTGTTCTTATTTTTGGCACCGAATGTTACTAAATGATATACCGTATACATATTCAACGCTTTACTCTTAAAAACATTTCTGAAAATTGATTTATGACATGAAAACAAGCATGTAGAAATCAGGAAAGAGAACAACATTTGAACACAATATTATGGTTGAAATACGAGTAAACAATCACTATGGAGGAGGGATTTTTGAGTATAGCTTCAGGCTAAAGATTTGCTCAAAAATCCCTCTTCCACAGTGATTATTCACTCCTATTCCGACAACTGGATCAGTTACTAATCAGTGGGCAAAAACTTGTTTAAAGTCTGCAGTAAAGACACTAAGACAATGTTGAGAACATTGTTCTAGCGTCTTTACTGCAGACTTGAACAAGTTTTTGATCACTGGGTAAGGAGCCATCTCCAAAATTCGTTACCAAAAGCAGATATCTTAGCAGCTTTAAAAAAGTCAAATTCAATAATTTTG
>JAULBZ010002869.1:0-17721 GCA_032360805.1 Neoturris breviconis
CTCTTATACATAACGCGTTTAAAAAGAAATTTTATTTCTTCACCATTTGCTGTACACGATTCTGGCGCCAGTGAGCGGGTTAGAGAGGATGTAAAACTAACGTATACAATAAATAAAGTCGTTAATGAACAGAAACAGGAAAACAAAAATAATTTGAGTTAGAAACATACAGAAAATGAGCAGAAGAATTTCACTAGAATAAGTGCGATTTATTTAACAGATTTGACACATTTTATTTATAATTTATGATCACTCCAAATTTCAAATCCGTACACTCTCGGGAAGTGCGTTTTATTAATAAAGTCAATGACGTCATAGGGCGTGGTCAAGGCATTGTCAATTTTGAATTTTGATGCGTGACATGGTTTCTTTGTAGTCAACAATGTATCATTCCAAATTTCAAGTCCGTACACCCTCGGTAAGTGCGTTTTCTTAAAGATGTCAATGACGTCATAGGGCGTGGTCAAGGCATTGTCAATTTTAAAATTTTAATGCGTGACATAGTTTCTTTGTAGTCAACAATGTATCATTCCAAATTTCAAGTCCCTTCACCCTCGGGAAGTGCGTTGTTTATTGTAAAATGCTTTATTAAGCGCCTACCCAGTTCTAGCCTCCTTACTGTGGACTTTGAAAAAGTTTTTTTCGCTGGGTAACTTTTTTGAGATTTTAGAGGAGACACTTATTTTGGAGAGGGTCGCTTATTTGTTTATTTACCTTTTGTACCTAATTCGCAAAACAAGTTAATTTGTCACAATATATTATTAGAAGATTTTGAAAGCTTTGTGAAAGTAAATAAAAAGTTTCTTTTCACAATAAATCCTTTGTTTTGTATTGTTTTAATGTGTCTTCTTTGTTTTATTTATTATGTCAAGCTCCTACTAGCTACTTGAGTTAATATTCTAGAAAGCGCCTACTTTGTAGCAAAAATAGTCCAATGAACGCTGGGGGCGCATGCTAGAATAGGAGCGCTTGAGAAAATAAGGGAGGGGCGCTTATTAGAGAGGGGCAATCATTTGCCTAGAGACGCTTATTGGAGACTTACCGTGACTATTATTTGCAGTGCCACATTTCGAAAATAACCTTGATGTTCGATTTCAAATGAATATACCTAAACGTCAGAATACCGATCGCTCTTTATTATAAGTTTATAGTAGATACACAACGTAATACCAATGCTTTTTGACACTGGAAAAACGTTGCGTGCCAGAACTCGAAAATCAAATAATTTCAATAAGTGGCATACCAAAAAACCAGGAGAAAAGAGGCAAAATTTTAGCACATGCGCAAAAAATACATCGATTATTTATGGCACATCCGTCTAAGATCGGTCTTAATCGTGCTTTTTGGGTAAAATTTCGAGTCGGTATTAATCTTTTACAAAGAAACATGGATATTCTCATTCTAAATAAATTCGAGTTATTTTAATAGGCGTGCGCGAACTCTAAATACGTCTAAGTCGAGCTTTTAGGTCAGAAAATCGAATCGGTATGAATATTTCACGAAGAAACATGTATATTCTCGTTCTAAATAAATTCGAGTTATTTTAATACGCGTGCGTGAACTCTAAATACGTCTAAGTCATTTTTTTTAAGTTAAAATTTCGAATCGGTATGAATCTTTCACGAAGAAGTATGATGGATATTCTCGTTCAAAAACAGTTATTTTCATACGCATGCGTGAACCCTAATAATTCAAATCGTGTGTTTAGATCACAAGTAGGATTCGATTCATAAGGAAACATTGAAATGTCCTTTTGAAATAACTCAAGTCATTCTCACAGAACTCCAAAGATGAATACAGTGAATATTGTGTCGGAATATTGATTTCTAGCTCGGTGTTGTACAAAGAAACATCAGCATTTCGTTGGAAATAAGTTCGTGTTTGCTCTATCAAAATTGGTTTACTTGTAATATGCGTGCTCATCACAGTGGGAAATATAAACCAATCAAAATCACTTACTTAGTTTGATTGAAATTAATTCACGGGTCGATAAATTTCTCAAATGGCTTTAGTCCTCTCAAACGTCGATGTGGACTTTGAACAAGTTTCTTGCTAACTAGGGTACCATTTAATGGAATACCCTGCTAGATCTAAATATTGTCTCTCCTTCAACCTCATTTCCAGGGCTTCTTCTGAAGAAGCACTGGTAACGAGGTTGCCTCTCCTTCGATTTCTAAGGGTTAACAAACTCCAGATTCTAAATTAACTAGGTTTTTAAGTGCTTCAATATTTTCTGTTTTGGTGCATTTCTTTAATTTTGGCCTACATTTTAAACTATTTTAGGATCTACTTTTGCTGGAAGAAGCCCGAACTTTTCATTGGACCTTGTTTCAACAAAATACAAGGAAGCGTTTCAAATAATCCATGGAAAACATTGGAAATTATTACGAAAAGTTGGACACAATGCACTAACAAAACATGGAATAAAAAGAAAGAATTTTGAAAATATTTTAAGCGATGAAACTGAAACTTTGATTACCATGTTATCGAAACAATCAGGGTAATTGACCCTACACGCGACTTAATGTTGGCAATTGTAAACATCACAACAGAAACGGTATTTGGTGAACGATTCGCTTTCGGTGATGATAAGTTTGAATGTATCAAAATCTCAGCTTTAACAAATCACCAACGATGAAAACAAAAAACTTTTTGCAGATGCTTCTTGGAAAAATTAAAATAAATCATAAAAGTTTGCCAAACGAAAAGCATCCATCTGAGAATATGTTAGAAGAACTTATAGCAAAACATCAGAAAATATATGAAGAAAACTGTGCCATTGATAATGTTGCTACTGGTATCATAGACGAAATTGAGAAGATATCGAAGCAGTTAAACATCACTAATAAAGAAACAAAATATTATTTGATATACACAATAGTGTTCGAAGTCTATTTTTCATCGTTAGAACCCATTCTTGCAACGTTAACTTGGACTCTTGTGCTTATAACTCACTGGAAGAAAATCCAAAACACTATTCATAAAGAGTTAGACCATTCAGGAAAGTTAGAATTTCAAGACACAAAGTCATTGAACTATTTAAGGGCTGTTTTACATGAAACTCAAAGATATGCAAGTGTGGTTCCACTTTATCCAAGGTTGTGCACACACGACACGATATTGGGTGGTTACAACATACCAAAAGATACTACTTTGTTGATAAATTGTTATGCATTGCATTTTGATGAAAAAGTATGGCATTCTCCAAACACGTTCAATCCTTCTAGATGGTTAAATGAAACTGGTAATTTTAAGTTAGTAAATTCTTCTAGCTTCGTTCCTTTCGGTGGTGGCATGAGACGCTGTTTTGGGGAAATGATGGCAAAGCAAGAACTTTTGTTTCTGCTCGGCAATATATTGCGACATTTCGAATTTGACGAAGTTGCAGGATCAAAACATAACATTTCGGCCAAAGAAGGAACATTTAATGTTACGGGAAGATTCAAAGTTTTAATTAAAGTTAGAAATTAGAACAATTTTATTATCAGCAGGGGTATTTTTAGTTTTCTACTAGTGTCCATTTAAATGGGCACCAAGAACTCAGGGTATCTTTTTTTGATACGAAGGTTTTTGTTTCTAAAACTTTAAATGATATATTTATCTCCACCTATAATCTGCTATACTTATATCTTCTTTACCATGAAAAAATATTCCGTACCTGATGTCCATTTAATTGGACAAAATTATCTGCAAAATCAGTAAAACATTTTTGGATTTAAGCGATCGGATAAACCCTATTCAGGCCGGGCTTTTTGGGGCTCTGAATAGCAGGGGGGGGCACATCTCCCAATGTTGATATTTTAAAAATTTGAGAAAATACATGGATTTTTCACAATGTAAACTAAAATCCCAAACAACAGATTATAACGTAAAGAGAGAAAGTGAATGAAGAAAGCAAAGAGCTGGGAATCCTTGGCTTCGATATATCCGATAGGCGACACAAAATATACGTGTTTCATACATTAGGCTCTATATAAAGAGGCCCTAAAGACCTAATTCATACTGTTAATTCCTATGTCGGGGGACTAAATTCTTCTTGCACCGATGCTACTCGGTTGGGGTTCTTTCCTTTGCCGTTTGCATGTGGTCATTTTCTGATGTCTTGGGCTTTGTTGCCTTTCCTTTGCCCATTTGCCTCTGCCGGGGATCTCTACTAACCTGTTGTCTTTGTCTGGTGAATTGGGTTCTGATGCATTTTCTTTGTCCATTTGCGTGTTCCTTTCTTCTGCCGGGATCTTTCCTTCGCCTATTGTCCTTATTCGGTGTCTTGGTTCTATTGCCTTACCTATGCCTATTTCTCAGTCTGTCCTGCCTGTTGCATGTGTTCCTCTGCCGACTTGCTGTCTTAAAATTTCACTTGCGAACATAGTGGTACACCCACGCTCCGCAATCCTTAAATTACTGGTGTTGACATTTAATTATTATCAGATGTTTGCGCTATAACTTAAGGAAACATTATTTTGCTATTTTGTATGTTAGAATAACATCAATCTCGATCCCAGCGCTTCTTCTCTTTTTAACTGAAGACGAGAGAGAAAGAAAGCCCTGGCAAGCATTAGGTCATGAGATCAAAAATTACTCAAATAGTGAGTAATTAGCTATGCAATAAAATAATAATTATGCACGAATAATCTTAATTATGTCATTTTCATGACGTAGAAATCATGCTAAGGTGTTAAAACAGTCATAATCATTTTTAGTGTTAAATAACAAGCATGGCTTGCTGAAGGATACCAGCAAATGATAAAGCAAAGCATGTATCATAATTTTAAAAACACTAATCATTATCATAATTTATTTTAGTAAATAAAACATACACAACCAATCATATTCTCAAATGTTTACCATGTGACCTAATACTTGCCAGGGCTTTCTTTCTCTCCCGTTCTCACAAATTTAGACGTCAAGAGAGAAGAAGCTCTGGGTCTCACAGGTACTGCGGATGGATAGTCATATTCTGCATATTCAGTTTTAAGTACAACGGAGCAGTAGTACGAAAGTTATTGGGTTGTGGTACATTGCATGTACCACAACCCTCCCCGGGGTTATTAGACCCCCAAAAATCCCGGGTCTTATAGGGTTAACATGATACTTTAGTATCAGAACGGCACATTTTATATATGTATATTTGTATATGTTGTTATATATAGACTCATTAAATTTATAGACTAATTGGTGGAACGGTCTTTATTTCTATCAGTAGATTTAAGTTATATTATTATACCGAAATAGATTATTAACGATTTTAAAATTTTCTTTTGAGTGGTTTAAAGCCAAAATCTCCAGTTCATGATTTGTAACTTTTTTAACCCTTGTGCCAGAGGGCACTTTTTTCTGAATGCCTGTCTAATAGGCTGCTGGGAACAACAGAATTTGTCGAGTTTACAAAAGGTCCTAAGATCCTAAGCTCCTAAGTCTTAAGTCTATTCGATAAATTGCTGAGATAAATCTCTAGGGACTTCTAGTGGTCATTTTCAGCATTTGCGTTTTGCTTGTGGTGTGCATTGCTTGTTAAAATTTGTAAAATGTTTTATATCCTGGATTGTAGAATTTTTCCCTACAATGTATTGGTAACTAGGGATAATTTTCTACTAGCAACCATATTGTTGACAGGTGGTAAATTAAATTTTCAAAAATAATATTTTCTTCTTAATTTTGCTTGAAAATCATTTTGGTATATAGTTAGGAACCCAGGTTTAATGTGAATTAGACCTAACAAAATAAATAAGTACATTAATCACAGACCGTTCATAGTCTTTTTTCTTCTGCAGCTAATTTAATATACTATTGGCATTTTTCAATAACGCGAAAACACGTTAATACATGGTAATTTATGCAATATTATTCATTTAATTATTATGACTGGATTGTGGGTAGCGTAATTAAAAATGGCAAGTACAATAAAATTGTAGTAATTATTTCTATATTGCATACATGTGAATTTTAGCGCCAATGTGCAACAAAAGAAGACTATCACGATATCTGTATATTAAAGTCACATAATCACTCTATTTTGGTCAAAATTTCAAATAAATAACACGAAAGCTTGTAATACAAGTGATTAAAGTTTTGTATTTTTTATGCTAACTGTGTGGCAGCCATATTGTTTGGCCAAACTTCATTGCTTTTCTGTACAATTACATAAAGGTGTAGTCAGGTTTTGATAAAATAATTGCTTATTTGACCCACTTCCCGTTATTTATAAATGCTGAAATTTTTAGAGTGTGATAAGAATTTTGACAAAATAGGGTGAATATGCGACTTTAAGTAGCTCACCCGTGCTTAATCGTAAAGTAAATATGGAAATTATAAAATATCATAGTAGGGGAAGAGTGTAAATAGGTTCGGAGAAAATACAATTTGATCACAAATTTAAAAAAAAAAAAACAATTTGTGACAAGATAAAAATTACAATTGTATTTCTGTTTGATTCTTTTCTAATCTCTTTAGTCTTTTGCTCTGATATCACGAAATGGTAGCCTCAGCATTGTTGCAATAATTTCCAGGAGTTCTTTTGAAACTTGATATGATCCTTCATGTGTGGAATGGTGTGGACCATGAACAGAAACGTACAAACATAAATTTTATAAAGTCCTTTCTCTTATGATCTATGCATTCTTTGAAATAGGTTTTCTTGGAAATAAAATCCAGAACAATGTTGGCAGCTTTGTTATAAAAATAATATACGAGTTTATAAATATAATTCCTAGAAAAACGAATTATTGCAAAGATGTAAAACTATGTACAAATTCCCAGAAATGGAATACGTCTCAAAAACTTCAGTAATATAATTGTGTAAAGTATTTTACTTACAAGCATAGTCACAAGAAAAGAGATTTCGCTCGTTCCTAGACTTTCAAAGGTGCATACAAAGATCAAGATGGCGGCTGTATCTGCAGAAATTCTGCTGTTCCGAACGATTTTTTCTTCGATGTCCTGCTATTTTTAAAGATGCCTGATGCAAGTTGTTCAATTGTTGTTTGCTCTTCTTCAAGGAAGAGAGGTTGCAGTATTTTTAAACTTCCTGCAACTAACAACGATTATAACAAGAAAGGGGTGATTTGTTAATTTTTTTGCGAATATTTTTTCCTAATTAAAAGTTAAGAAAAGTCAGAAAGTTTGAGCTTTTCATTTTTATTTAAAAAGTTATGAACATTTCATAAGAGCTAATAGGGTTAACTTCACTACCTCGCTCAGCTATTACATTAAAAACGCGCGAAGAAAGTAGTACAACACAAACTTCACCTTCATTATATTTATTTCTATTTTATAAAGATTTTCTTCAATTTAAGCAACGTATTGTGGAACTTCAAATCAATGATACTTGGAACATTAATTTTCAAGAAAATTATGTAATATTAACGTTCTTATCAGAGACTCATTTTGATCCAAAATATGAATTATTTGTTGAGAATATATGGATGGTTAGCAGAGGATCATACCCTTTATTTAAAATTTGAAAGAAGTTTATATAATTTCTCTTTTTCAAATTTGATTCCAAAGATTGAATATCTAAATTTACGCGTTGGTAAAACTCAACCTAGTTTTCTTATCAACTTTCAAAAACATATTATTTCTCGCAATTTTAACTTTTCAATCAGATATTTACTAAATTTAGTCAAGATTAATATTATTGAGCTCCTGACTGTTATATCTTGGTGAATAATTAATTCTTGTTCTTTATGTGGCAAATTTAACCAAAAATGTGTCTATGAAGTAAATTGAAAATAAACTAAACTTACTGAAAGTTGAACGCTCCAATTAAAAATACGAGACAAGAAAAATTAAAGCTTATTATTTAGGATCATAGATTACAGTGTAAACAACTTGAGGAATAAATAAATAAAATGAAAACTTCTTTAGAAAAGGAAAGTCAACCTGTTGATTCAAAACTTAGTAAAGATTCTATTACATTGTTTAGTGGATGTGATCAAGAAAACGTACCACAATTCATGAAATTATTTTGGGAGGAACAACAGAAATATTTATCTTCGTCTAGTTCAAGTAGTGTTCGTTGCCAACCCATGATCATTAAATACTGTCTTTTGTTAGCTGCTAAATCTTCTTCTGCATATTCTGATCTTCGTTATAACAGCAAAGCTGATTATGGTGTTTTAGTACTTCCTAATTTACTCTGCAATATCGAATAAACGGGGGGGAGGGGATGGAATAACTGGGGTGGGGTGGAAATTCTTCCAAATTATAACTTACCTCTCACAGGAAAAAGGCTTGCTAACAATCTTTATCAGACCAGTGCGGTGAAAGAGCGCATGCTCACATATAATCGTGTTTTCAGTTTTGATGATTTCAGTGTTTTAGCCAACTCCAACAATAATTTTCACCTTGAGCTGAAGGAGAGTTTATTTATTCTGTGGGACAACCGTGTGTTGAATAAAAACATCTCCTCCGTAGCGCTGCGACTGTTCAGTTAGCACTATCCTTTTATTTCCTCTCTCCCATATGGAGTACTTAACTTATTGTTACAGTATGCTGGGGATTGAGTTAAATACTTACTATTTAGTTATTTTATTTAAATGTCGACTTGTTATAATTATTTAGTGACGGCTGTTACACCTTTTGTGTAAAATTCGCATAAATTATTTGTAACGTGTAATTTGTACTTGAAACTGACTATACAGTATATAGTCGAAACGTCAATTTATAGCGTTATTGTTCTTTTTTAACATGTGATTGATTATCGACCAATAACTTCATATAGTGTGAGTTATGGTCCATGCCTGCAATGCTAAATCAATATGCAATCGTTTATTTCATTTCATTCTTTTAAATAATTTTGCTTATTTGTACATAAACACGCATTTCGCATCAAACTCGGTCCCAGCGCTTCTTGTCTCTTTGATTTTTTTTTCTCTGGTGTAAATGTCGACGAATATAGCACCCGAGAATAATAACTTTTACGAAACCGAAAAACTTTTACGAAACCTTTACGAAATATGCAATGACATAAAGCAGTCAAATCGCTAAAAAGCTAAAACTCACGTTAAAAATAACGTGAAGTTAGAATAAATTAACTAATCGACTAGTCCCTAACCAATTGCCAGCTACGAAAACCATGGAATAGCAATAGTAAAGTACAAGTGTTATCACTTTTCATTAGTAACTATAGTAATTTTAGAAAATCAATGACATAGCCTTATTCTACATAGTTGTAGAAAAATCGATATTTTGGTGTTTTTTAAAATTTAGGCATTACAACGACTTTTTATTTTGTAATAGTTGACATTTTTGCCTTTCAAGTCAGGTTTTCACGAGTCCTACGGTTGGATACTTCTATTCTGCATGAAATGATGATGTATGCAAATTTTTATTACATTTTCAGATAGTAGAGAGCCTGGGGTATATTGTGACCAAGTTTCATGTAAAATGGAGAAGTAGTTCGAAAGTTATTGGATCCCTCCCGGATTATTAGACCCCCAAAAAGCCCGGGGTAAAAAGGGTTAAGTAAAAAGATTCTGGTTATTATGCAGCACAATATGGTAGGGAGGGACTTTCCGCCCCTCCCCTAGTTCTCGAAAGCTTTTTGGTAAAGCAAAAAAATAAGGACTGAAAGAATCAAAGTCAGTGGCCACACGAAGTTATTCTAACTGTTTTCTGGTAGGAATAATCGTGGAAAGGAGTACAATAACTAAACCAATTATTTAACGGTGGCCACGGTGAACAGAGTGGGAAATTTGGGTCATGTATAAAAAGTGTTATGAAATAATTAATATTATGTCTGGTTATACATGTCTTTTTTCATTGCTCTGCCGTGTCCTTAGACGCAGACAAAGCGAAATTGTTTACGCAAAGATGCGTCTAGTTTGTATTAGTCAGAAAAACTGTATAAATACCTAAATTATAGTAATAACTAGATGTTTGCTGATATAAGCAGTGAATATATATATATAGTAAGTTTTTGAAGGTCTGACTGTACAAATTTATGAACTAGGAACTAGGTTTTGCACTTCTGCACTGTTACTCGCAATATTATATTTCACTACGACATCAGACGTTTCAGCCGTTGCAAGTCCTTTGGTCTCTGGTAAAAATGTCGCCAGGAAACACCCAATTAGTACTGTTGTACCCATGACAACAAGGGGAACCCGTTTGTGAAAATGATTTAATCCTTTAGCAACCCATGGTGAACAAGCTGAGCCAATACTATTTGTGACTTGCAAGAAACCCATTCCTTGAGCTCGATTTGATGTAGGAAAGATTTCAACAGACCACGTATACATCGAATCGAAACTTATTGTCATAAAACATTTTCCAATCATACCCAAAGACACTTTTGCGATTATCGCATTACCTGTGACGGGCACAAATGCGGCACTGATACATGCAATACTGCTGAGAAACATCGAGATAATAATTGTTTTCTTTCTACCAATGTTTTCGCACAAATAGATAGCGGCCAACCCTGCGGGGAATTCGATTATAGTAAGAAGAATATAATTTCTGTACAAAGAACCACCTAGATCAGAAGAAGCCAAGGACAATCCGAAGAATACCATTGCGATCACAAACCATAGATAACCTTGGATTAAAGTTTTCACTGTTAGCGTTGTCGTTTTGAATAAGTCTAAAAGACTTGACTTACGTTTCATTTCCATGCTATCCAAATATGGCGTTATCTGTATATCAGATGGAATTTCGTTTTTATTCCATGATGCAATTCTTTTAAACGTTTTCATAGCCTCATCAGTTTTACCATGAATTTGTAACCAACGCACTGATTCTGGAACGAATTTGTAGAAGGCAAGTAAAAATATATACGGTGCCGAGCATACTATAAGCAGAGTTTTCCATTGTCTGATCAAATAGGCTTGAAGTCCTAAAGACACTACAGCAACATTAGCACCGAACCAGAATATTACTCCAGCTTTTGGTCTATACCGATCGCTTACAAATTCTGACATTATGATAAACTCTTGAACCATTGCACCAGGTGTGAAAAATCCAACAATCACTCGAAATGTAATAAACCAATACACATTTGGAGAAAATGATGTAACTAAACACGTGATCATAACAACAGCTGCTGATGGGAAAATTATCGTTTTTCGTCCATAGTTGTCAGCTATCCAACCCATAATTACTGCGCCAATACCCCAACTAGCGAAAAGTATCGATGTTGTAAGATGAATTTGCCATTCTTTATCGCAATATATATCAAATTGTGTAACGATTGAAAAATCATTTGCTTCCGTATATCTCCATGCATCTCTTGCCATATCACAACGTGCATTGTTGTCACTAGCAAATGTTCCATTAAAAGGGCATATGGTACTATTTGCAACACATTCCCAAGTTGGACTCAAAGCAGCGAAATGCATGATTAGTAATGGATAAGTTTGTAGTATATTCAATGAACAAAATATTGCTTCAAGTATCCATTGAAACAGACCAAATTCTCCAACGCTTAAAAGCATTTCGTCTATTGTTACATATCGAATGGACTTCGAAGGAAGGTTTGCCATCTTTGAGCAATATTGTGATTCCTGTGGTAATATAAACAGATAAAAATTTAATTAAATAAACTGCATAATCTTGATTCATTTCTTAAGAAGAAAAAAAACATTATTTGTCTTTGCAAATTAAGCAACAATCGTACTTTTCCAAATGTTAATACTTTTTTACAAGGTGAGAGTCTTAATCTTAATGATCTAACCTGCCAAAAAAAAAATCTCAAAATCAAAACAAATTTGAAACAGTCTATTGCATATTTAGAATACAATATTATTATCTCATCTAATGTGTCACACGAAACTAAAAGGCTGTTGGGCCTTCAGTAATCCCTTCTTTAATCTCTCTGTTGTTAGCATTGCGCTTGGATTTGCAGCATCGGAATTTGCGACATTTTTTCCTTTTTAGCGCCGTAATCTATTTTTTCATCGTTTCATCCGGCAGCCGAATTCCATTTTCACTTTACTTAATAAATACATTCACTTAATAAATACATTCGATACATGTTTTGATTTCAAAAAATCGCTCTACTTTATCTGACTCTTGTTGGCATGTGGCGTAAGATAAAACTATATTCTGAATTTAATATTCGATGTTTCAAACAACGAATAACCACCTCATATTACGCCACCGTTCTGTATTTTGCGATAATATAGACCAAATTCAGTTGGTAATTGAGATGATGACTTCTAGTTTGGGCGAATTATTTTCGAATGTAAACATTCAAAAATTAACTGTCAATAGAACAATCAAAATATAAAGTTGTATTGCATATTGATTGTTGGTGTAGAGTCTGTCATCTTCTGCGACTAGATGTGTACAAAGATAATAATCTAGAAATAATGCGCAATCGATTTATCATTGCTTACCACAGAGAAGAACACGCTTCAATTTCAGTTTGTGTCTGTTGTATTACATCATAAAATCTTTGTGTAATCTGCTTCATGAAAAGGCACTTTTTATACATGCCAAACCGGTAAGCAGCACCTAATGCTACGCATTAATAATGCTAGTAACGCGTCCGGAATGCTAGTAACGCGTCCGGAGTGCTAGTAACGCGTCTGGAATACTAATTACCAATGGGAAAGGCCATGACCAGGTTATAGACATGCGGGTCAGAAAACAGGACATTGTTTTGATTTGTTTTAACAACAAACAGCATAATGCATTACTGAAATAGGTGTGTCATGATGTTTCCGAGGTGTTTCATGATGTTTCCGTTGAGCCACGCCTCCAGCAGTTAACTGGCGAAACTTTAAAGGAACGGTCTGTCAACGCATCTGCGGATGCAAGATTAGATGTCAGTGCTCAAGGTTTTTGGATTACAGGTCAAACGGCATTTTTTGATGTGAGGGTTTTCAACCCACTCGCCAAGAGATATGTAAATCAAGAACTTCCTAAAGCATATGACATCAATGAAAAAGAAAAGAAGAGAGCTTATAACGAACGTGTAATGCAAGTCAAGCACGGAAGTTTCACACCACTCGTCATATCTGCATCTGGAGGCATGGGTCGTGATTATTATTCTCTGACCACATCATGGATAAGACAAAATATTGCTTCGCTTTAAAGAATTCAATCTGTATGTGTATACGAGGCAGTCGTACTGTCTAAATTAGAATCGTCACTTTCAGAAGACGCAAAAGTTAGTAAAGTCATTTCAAGCATCGAGTGACTTGTTCAAATCCATGGTATGCTGACCAAATACTCCACTAACTTATGCTAATCTTTACCTAGAAATATTATTATTCAATTTTGTACATTTAAAACAAAAGAGCGTGTCGGGATTGCCTCCGTGCCAATTTATTGGTTAAAAAAAATCATTGCAACAATGTAAAGGCTACTTAGATATCAAACTTGTAACGCGACAAATCTTATGAAAACAACGATACAACTGTGCGGAATTGGTTTATTTTTTGATCAATATGATCAATAAGCGGACTATATTCTTTTCCAAACTAGACTTAATAGATTGAAGTTTGATATAATCTGTGATTCTGAGGATTATAGTAAGTTTACCAAGAAGAACGAATGGATATTTTCATCGCTGACGCAGAATTATTATTTCATCAGACAATCTCCGGTTTTGTTCACACTTGTTTTTTTTGTTTTGATTTTGAATGTGTCTCTATATTACCCTGGCAACACATGAACCTATAGTTAAATTTAAACATAGTAGACTTTATATTTTTGAAGATTTACTTACAATCTAACGTCAATACCAACAGCAATGAGAAGGATTTAAATCAACAAGTTTGACATTCAATTTTCAACGTGGATCAATCTGGATCAATCTGGATTTCTGCTTAATAGTTAGATAATTTAATATAGATATACTTTAAAAACAAATTAGAGTTGGGAGAGGTCGGGAGCACAACTAACGAACCACAAACGTCTCGCACCCCCTCTGTTTTTTGGAGCTCTTTAAAATCACATATACTTTTAAAATTTGAAAAACAAACGTAATACGTAACCATCAACCGTATTAGATGCACATATGTTTATACACCTATATTAGTTCCAGATGGGAAATACCAGTAAATATATTTCGATGATTTGTTTTTCGTTTTAAACATCTCCGCCAAGAAAAAACACTAATATTTTATGTCCCGCACATTGATCCGCGTATAGTACATAGAGTATAGGAGATATGCGTTGTTTCTTCACCCGGGAATTATAGCGCTCTCTGGTCATGACCTTAATGTTTCCGTGTTAAATTCTGATTTCTTCATAAACAATCGTATTTCTTACCGTCAGTTAATTGTCTTCCTATTATAATTTAAATCCTCCAAAAAGTTCCTAATTAAGATGCTAGAACAACGGTAAAAACGTGGTTTGAAATTCTTTACTGCGGGCTTGGAGCAAGTAGTTGCTCACCGGAGAATATTATGAAACTAACGACATTAATGATAATGCAATGAACACTGCAATCGCTTCCGCAACGGTTAGACGCTCTGCAAACCGTTCCGTAAGTTTTTGTAAAATAATCTCAAGTATTACGAGTTTTTAGTTCTTTTAGCATTACTTTGCTTACTATTAAACAACTAAAAGATTATTAACAAGTCAAGAATTTGTTTTCACGGAAAAGTAAACGTCAAAACAATGGAAAATTTTAAAAATATGACAAAAAATCAGTTGGTAAAAGAATTAATGAAACGCAAGTTGAAAAAGTCGGGACCAAAAGGAGTACTCTTGGCAAGATTAAAAGAACACCAATCCATTGAAGTGAATCATGATTCTATAGATACGCCAACATCTGAGATAACTGATTCAGACCTAAAGAACAAATTTTGGACAAATTCGTATTGATAATGAACAATCCTTTTATAGTGACTTTGTTGAGTTTAAAAAAACTGTTTTTTGAGAATTAACCACTTTAAGAGAACAAGTTTATGTTACTCAATTCAGAAAAGAAGAAAAAGAAAATGAAGGTTCGTTACATTTTACAATAAAGAAGCTAACATCGCAGCTAGATTTCTTCATTATACAATGCGAAAAAAAAATTAATATCATTAAACACCTTATATCAAATACAAAAACTACTGAACCGAACACTAAAAAAAACTGAACAATTCGAAGCTAAGAACCTGAATGGAAGTTAATAACTTGAAAAAAAAGCAAAAAACACCTTGAATAATAAATATAATCCTGATCCGGTAATTGTTTCAAACAGATTTAAATGTCTTGTCGACACTTTAAGGGTGTATTTGTTTCGATCGACCGAATGAACCATATCGACCAAGTCAACTGGAATATCTACAATTCGGTCAATTTAAATTGCCAACCATCTTCGACCAAATCAACCAGCTCTGAAGCAGGTTGATTTGGTTGATTGTAAACAATTTCATCGACCGTCGACCATTGTATGACGTGCCGTATGTATGTTTTTATTTCTGAAGCATATGGCACGTCATATTGCGTTTACACATGCGTATTGTGAACATATCTGGTAGCACTACGTAGTAATCACATCTCTTAAGTTATCTTATAAATTATCCGTGAGTTACTACATGAAAATATGACCATCAAAACAAAAACGGTCCACGGTCGACGGTTTTGCATTTGTTTCATTCGGTCGATTTGGTTGATTTGGTCGACCGAAAAAATTACACCCTAAACGATTGGCAAGAATCTGTTGCACTGAATGAATGTGATATAGAACATCAAAACTCGTTATTGGGTTCAGAACATTTAACTGACCGTGTAATCCAACAGGTTACTTAATTCAAAAAAGATCCAGAAATAGACATAAAGAAAAATCAAATCAAATTAGAAAGACATGGTAGACAAAAAGCAATCCTGGATGAAATAAGGAACGAAATGACAGCAAAATGATCTGAATCTTAAAATGGGTGCCTCGTCTTGGCTTACTACCCTTCCAATCAAAGATGAAGGCTATCTTCTCAACAAACAATGTTTTTAAGATTTGGTAAGCATGAGATATGGATGGAGGCTGAAACGTTTGCCAGATTATTGCGATTATGTGAACATGCTTTCCAATGTGCAAAAGAAGGATTTGTAATACTGCGACACAATCAGATTCAAAACATTACAGCTAATTTGTTGAAGGAAGTGTGTAAGGATGTTCGAGTCGAACCAACTTTACCACCTTTAAGTGGTGAACCATTTGCAAGCAAGCAATCAAATGATTCGGATAACGCAAGAGCAGATGTATGTGCAAGGAGCTTCTGGCTAACTGATCAAGTTGTATTTTTTTATGTAAGGGTTTTCAACCCAAACGCAAAACGATACGCTAACCAGGAACTCGGCAAAACATGCGAAATGAATGAAAAAGAGAAAAAGAAACAATATAATGAGCGCATCATGCAAGTCGGAAATGGGACTTTCACACCGGTTATGTCCGCATCGGGAGGCATGGGCAGAGAGAATCAAAAGTTATATGTTCGGCTTTCAGAGATGATTGCTGAAAAAAGGAAAGAAAATTATGCTTTTGTCGCTTCATGGATCAGAATTAAAATTTATTTCGCCTTATTTAACTCCGTTTGTATTTGTCTGCGCGAGTAGATCCATCTACCACTCTGCCTCATTGGAGGATGCAAGAGTTAGCGAAGTTTCATTACATGGTGATGCAACTTTATTGACTTTTGCATAAGTCAATGTAGCTACACACTTGAGCCTTGTCTTTTGCAACTGCATCTCCCTTGAGTGATTTCAAGTTATTTAATTAATATTTCCAATATATTAAACCGGCAGCCTTTCGGTATAGAAACAGGCTCGTTGTAAAGTTTATCAGTTAAAGATTATATGTTTTTCTCTCGAAAAAAAAAAACTGAAAAAAAATATATAAATCGGGGACAAATATAGCGCATGCTAATAACATGTTCTGCAAATTATCAACATTTGTTTTACATTTGTGGTGACATTCACTATGCTACAATCAAGGGCTTAGGATCTTGAACCAAATTTGAACTTTTATTCCGATCACCTTGCTAGTAAAAATTTAAGGCTTTTTGTCAAAGTTGAAATTCCGAGTTTCTGCACGAATTTCCCTTTTCACCAAATACATATGACCAAATATATATGACCACGATTGTAACACTTAAGTTGTTATCTGCTAAACAAACTCGACATGCAGGACCGCGGATTTAAAATGGCTAGAAAGAAAGTTGAAAAAGTTAACGAAACGAATAGCGCAGATATAGATTTCAACTTTTTGAACTACTTCTAGACCTAGATGAAAAATGTAAGATCTATTTTAACCTTTTCAACTACAAATGTATGAAACGAATGAACAGTTGAGTGCATAAGTTAAAAAATATAAAAAAAAATGGGTGGAAACGAATAGGCCAATAATCAAAAGAATACAGAGAAAGGAATTTGATCAGAATGTTATGAATGATAAAGCCTATATAAGATCGTTTCCTGGAGCAAATATTCAACAATTAAATCATTACATTGAACCCACTCTTGTAGATGAACGTCCGGACGTTGTAGTGCTTCACATTGGACCTAATGATCTACAAACGATGCAATTCACCAATCAACACCCCGAATTCATTGCAATGAGAATTATAGATATCGGACAAACATGTAGTGCTTATGGTTTGAAAAAGTTTTTATTTCCGCGATATTGAAACGATCAAACAAGACGTTTAACGAAGTCGTCCAAAATATAAATTTCATACTTTAAGATTTATGCATGCATAACAATTTTATTTTTCTAACGCATTCCAATATTTCCATGGCTCACCTATATGACGAGGTTCATTTGAACAATGATGGTATGTGTTTACT